>JAOWBL010000011.1:304246-316333 GCA_028564865.1 Zenarchopterus dispar
AAGGTTTTCAAGGTTAAATTTGGATTTGAAGCAGACTGTCTCCAGTAAGCTCCATCGTACCTTTTAACTTTTATGGCCATGCAACCCCCCGACTGTGGAGTGGGAAGAGCAAGAGTGATAAATGGAGAACAGAGCTTGTTCTTCTCACACACACACACACACACACACACACACATGGGTGTTTGTTGTTAGGGATCAAGAGAAATAAACATAGTCTGGTTTGAAGAGATAAAGGGGTCTTAGAAGTAAGGAGGACATGGAAATGAAGCAGAGGCTCATGTAAAGCAGTCGTGTCTTGTTTAAAGGTTTCTTGTTGAGCTTTTTTCACCTTTAACAGAAAAACACGAATGTGCCGAAGTTTTACCAGCAGTAACAAAACTTCCTGAGCCAGAGCTATTTTTAACGGCTTTTGTTAAAGGTTGCTGATTTTTTTCCGACATGTTCTCAACCGAACTCGGGGTGGGGTCCCTCCAACCAGTCATCACGCAATTAAGAAGGTTGTGAAAGGATGAACCAAATAACATTTTACTCACATTACTGCAGCAGTAAACTTTATTTATACAGTAACACTCCAAAATGCTTCAATTCAGGGAACAGGAAACATCTTCACGTGTTATGACAGTGATGTAATTACTTGATCAAGTGTGAGCGCCTCTATAAAAGCAGATGTTTGTCTGGAGCTTCCAGATGTATGCTTAAACACATTGCTAAAGAGGGAAGACATCAGCAATGATTCAAGAGATTCAATCTGTTAAAGGTTATAAGGTCCTCGAAGGCTTGAAGACATTTCACCTTTTATCGATAAAAGATGAAATGTCTTTAAGTACAAAAGGAAATAAAATCCAGTTGCCTTGTTTCAAGCCTTTGAGAGTTACCCTAACCCTGGATGATTCAGAGTCTGCATCAGCAGAAGGTTACAAGGTCGTTTCCAAGTGGAAATAATGAAAGACTTGAATTAAAGAAGTGTAATATAAAACCGAGGCGCTAAAGCTCAGACATTACAAGCCTCAGTGAACATGTTAAATGTGAAAGTTCATGACAGTTTGGTTCAGTTTGTTTGGGAAGGTTGCTAGGAAAACGTCTCTGCTCCTTAAAAACAGCATGTCAGCATGGCGTCAGTGTGCGAAGCTGCATCTGGACAAACCCAAAGACTTCTGTCCTCTGGAAGGATGAGACCAAAGTGGAAGTGTTTGAACATAACGGCACCTCGTCAGGCACGGTGGTGGAGTGGTGTGGGTTGGTCGCTTGAGCTTTATAATGAAAAACACAGAAATGTGTTTGATTTCTGCCCAACAATACATTTAAACTAAATTAAACCTGGTAATCACTGAGATACAAAGGCCTGAAAGACACAGACACAAAACTTTGTGTTTGACTATTCAAGCATTTAAGTTGAGAATCCAAAATCTTTGTTTGTACACTGAATCCACTAATTATTCCACTCAGATACAGATGTGGCATCATAGGTGGGAAGCAGGATCCAAAAGCGGACACATGATAAAGGAATAGTCTTTATTGTAGGCGGTGAATCATGAGGATACAGGAGCTGGTGCAGGTTGGAAGTCATGCTGGAGGATGGGCAGGTGATCCGAAGTGGAGACGAGTAGAGTATTGGGTGAGCCAGCGAGCAGATGATCCAGGAAACAGGCAGGTAATCACACAGGTCAATGGACATACGGATTTCATGAGGAGAACAATTTGGCGCTGACTGGAGGTCCAAGGTGGAATAAACACGACTGCTGATGTGACTGAGTTCAGGTGTGCAGCCTTGACACGCCCACCGGATCACAACAAAAGGATAAAAATTGTTAAAAAGGATGAAGTAGCTTCGGTAAAAAGTTTAGACAAAAGCTGTACTGCAGAAGAGACACTCCCTCCAGGGAAGAAATAAAGAACAAGACTAGCTTGACTAGCCTTCACCAGAGATTGTTTCATAAACTTTTGAGCTTTCCACCAACTGGCAGCAAAACGGTCCCACAGGTAGATATTTTGATGGAGCTGAACGAAACACCAAGAGCAGAAATGTGCACTTGAACGAGTCCTAAATGTGTGAAACAAGACCAATGGGCAACCCCACTCTTGTTTACTTCTTGTTTGACATTTTTTCCAGTTTATGCGCTCCATCATGTTTAATCCAGCATGTTTGTCGAGATGGAAATGTGACCATGTGTTGTGCTATTTCAGCCGAAAACACACCAGCCAGCTGTTTGTACAGAGCTGTACATATTCCTGTTTTCACACAAGCACTTGTCCACCCGGCAACGAACATATCTCTGGGTTCAAGGTTGGTGATCGGAGGCTTCATCCTCACACCGATTTCTGATACGTCAGAAAATGTAATTTTGACAGCGTCTGTGAAAACCTTGCGAGGAGTCTTTAATCCTCTTTCATGGGTTGAGGGCTCAGTCTGGGAACTGCTCCCTTAGGAAATATGTTTAGAAAACAGTAATTAATGCATTCAGTGGATTTCCTTCTGCGTTCTCATTGAGGCTTGGATGGCTGGTTTTTCGTCTTGGGTAATTTGCACTTATGTATGACACTCATGCTTCCAAACCACAGTTTAACATCCTGCAGATAAATACGTCTGTCTTCTTTACAAAGGATTCTCTTTATTTGCTTTCAGACATCAACATCCTGGATGAAATAACAAACACGGTCCAAACTGACTCAAGCTACTGGCCATTCCTGAGAAATCTGTGTTATAAGCTTAGCTTTTAACTATTAAGAAGACACTTAAATTCTTATTTATCGCGTGGTAGAAAGGATCTGTGTCAGTTTTCCAGTCAGGCTGACTCACAGTTGTGTGTCTTTGACCCGTAGGCGCTCGCCCCCTTTCCTGTTCCCTTCAGCGTAGGACAATCTGTCTTTGATAGAGTTCATATCAGCGTCCAATACCCCGACAGATTCAACTAAGCCAAAATCTGTGCGACAGAAAAAGCTCAGAGGCGGCCTGCTGATTAGAGAGGAGCTTTCTGATTGGCTGCAGGGAAATGAGGAGACGGTTACTTTGGCTCTGGGTAATTGAATCAGTGTGTCTTGTAACATAAACCTGCTTGGGGAGGAAAGCATGTCTGCCCGGCACAGTTGGACAGCGTTCAGGTGGTGGGGTCAAGGTTAATGTTCAGACAGGAAGTTGAGCTTGGCTCCGACAGGTGACGAGGCTGTCTGGTCAGGGTGTTGATCCTGTACGCATGGTTTCTGGCCGTGATGACAGGCATGTCTGCTCATGCTGACAATCCTAACACGTAGGTGTTTTTGTGCATCTGGTGGATGTACATCCCGTTCTACCTCCACCTGCTGCCGTTCCACTTCAGTAGCTCAGCTGATGTACGTCCCTGCAGTTTCATTTATGTCTGAAATTTGATGTAAATACGTGAATTACGGCTAGCCAGTTTGTGATCACGCACCCCGATGTGTTTATGGAAATTCGGAAATTGCAGCTCATTAAGTGACCACTAGGGGGTGTCTCTAAAAATGAGTCAGTAGGTGAGTTTTAATTACCTCTAGATTTGAGCAAAACCAAATATTGATAAAGAAATCCTGTAATGGAAACAGCACTAATTTGAAAAAAAAAATCCCAAATATTAAATAAACCTTTTTACACTTCCAGGAAGAGATTTTTCAGGCGATTCAATAAACTACTTTATCGTAAAAGTGTAATAGAAACTCTTTTTGTGAATTTCCACATCTCTGGCAGCGCTGGATGTAACCAGTCAATCTAAAGTCATCAAAATTTAGTTTCCTGCTTTTTTTGACCTAATTAATTTGATGTAGTCGTGCTATAACACTACTTAATTGCATTACATAAGGGGAATTTGCCTCTAAGTAATAATTTGAATGATCATTCGCTGCTTTAATAATCTGTTTTCTCCACAGCTTTAGCGCCAATTGCAATAATTTGTCAAGGACTAAATAAGCTTTGGTCCATCTTTTTCAATGTTGAAATTCTATTTTTTGTTGTTTTTAAGAGAAATCTCGCAGGACAAGATACACGGAGAGTTAGGATAAGTCAGCTACGCTTATTGGAAAAAAAACGTTCAATGGAAACACCGACCCCCTGCAGCACTACCTTTATCGCAAATCCAGAGATTTGATTTTCTTTTGCAAAAAAGTGTAATGAAAATGTGACTAATCTATTTTAACTCCCATGTTAAAATGTCCAACTTTGCAGGAAAAATACACTTATGTAAAAGAATGGTTTTAGTATCCATAAATAGATTTGATGTCCATGGCAGCTGAATGGTGGTGAATTTTTATGAACCCCTATCAGAGAAAATTATATATGCAGTTGCTCATTGTTGTCAGAGAACTTGTAATCTGAGATGTGACTTAAGAGCCGAGACCCCATAAACACTCTTGTTTTAAATATACATATTTAAAAATAATGTGTCTTTCTGTGTTGTTAAGTGTACTAACAGATGGTTGCACCATGCTCTGGGTTGGTCAATGGGGTCGGAGGTGAAGTTTAGCTAATGAGCTGGAAGAACCTGCCTTCACCTGCTGCCAGGACCTGCCCTACTCTTATCCTAACCTCTATCCTCTGTTCTCTATCCCTCATCAAAGACCAATAACACACAGAGCAAGGAGCATCTTGGAATGACCATAGTGGGAATTTGTCATTTTGCCTCCCCATCGAAGGCTCCTCCAGGGCTAACTGGAGGATGTCCGCTCCAGTGACCTCAAGCTTACTGGCTACTAAGTCTTGCATCTTCCATCCCTACTCATTCCTGATGTTACTATAGGAATTCTATCTTCTGGCTTGGCTGGAGGACCTGGGTGTTCCAGCTGTTACCAGGTCACACAGCCAACAATCTCAAGCCTGTCCACAGGTTAGAAGATAGCTGCTGCCTGGTGATTATCAAAGCTTTGTCCTCGGAGCTCAGAAATCAAGTAAAAACCACAAAGAAGCTAAAATAGTAACTACTACTAGTGAACCATGGCCAGCTGTCACTCAAAAAGCCACACCCCTAATTATGCATATATTTATGGATTTATATAATTTTACCCGATGAGATGCATAAAAAATGTGCCTCTTGTGCAGTTATCATGTATGTAAAATCTAGCTATGAAAAGCAAGACTTTAAAAAACTAGCTGTAAATATGTTTATTTTTGCAGCAAAGTTGGACATATTTAACATAAAGGTCATGTATGTGAAATCTAACTATGGAAAGCAAAACTAAAAAAAAAAAACTAGCTGTAAATATGTTTAATTTCCAGGATTCCTGGTTGGATCTTCACTGACTCTTCTCCTACCGTATAAAGTTTTAAATATATCAATTCAAACAGTCATTTAAATAAAGGTTTTGAACTGCCACCAACTGATCCACGGGACTCGTGGACCTTTCCCTGGCGGGCTCACCGAGTCCCGCCACGCTAAGCCCCGGAAGTCCGCCTCGTCTTACGGCACCTTCCGCGGGCTTTGTGACGTCAGAGCATGGGGTGATCGGGTTCACCGTGTTAGTTTACGGTAGAAGGCATTAGGCGACTCACAAACACTCCGCGGTACTCCACGAGGTCCGAGTGTGATCCAAGTGAGTGTTAGGTAAGTGGATGAAGGTTCACGGAGAGCGGGAATATACAGATTAGCTTTAAATTCCGCCAGAACTAGCCCTCCGAGCTCACGTATATGAAAACACGCACGTACGCACGTGGGGGATTTTACGTCCACGTCTGTTCTGACGCGAGCCATCTATTATTCCCGACAAAAAAAATTTGCTTTTATCCCACATGGGAGCTGAAACACTTCTCTCTTGTAAACATCACGGGTGACTCATGGATGAGCAGCAGTTCCAGGAAATTAACACGCCATTAAAGGCTTGTCATTATTAAAGTCCACGCCACGCTGAAACGCTTTGGCGTTGGAAAAAGACCTGGTAGATTTTATCAATGCGTAAACCAACAGGACACAGCCAAGAAGCTGCACCAGAGAGATTTCCTGGGAAAAACTAATGTGCTTCATGTGAAACCACAAACAGAATATACTGGAAATAATGTGCAGTTTTGATCATTTTATTGACGCTAAAGGGTACTTCCACAGAAAATATTCTCTGTCACAATCATTTTCTTGGAAGAAGTCAATGCACCAAAAACAGGAAAGACATTTGGGAAGGTTGTGATAGAAAAGCTTCAGGAGTACACCGATTGTGGAAAAATTCAACAAAAACAGCAAAGTGCAGCAAGAGCTTTCCTTCAATAAAGTTATGCCACCTTTTTGAATTGTGGGAATTTACTAGAACTGGAAAAAATACATATGAAGTTTAAAAAAAAAATTTTTTTTCAAATGATCAGGATTTGGGTTTTTTTCCCACAAGCTTCTCCAAATATAACTCAAAACTACACTGCACCCATTCAGCCTAAAACCCACCAGGAATGGGTCTGAGCCGGTCACCCTCACACTTGCTGGTATGTACCGACCCGTTGCCCAGGTACCAATGACCCTCCTGTGTTATTTCCTCACAAATGCCCTCAAGCCCGATTGTTGCTTGTGCCTCATCACGTTAACCTGCAGTTCCTTTACTCAGTGCATCAGCACAATAAAAAACAACCAAAGACTGTACAAGAAGAGCTGGACAAATCCCCTGTGATGTCACCCGTAGGTCTTATAATGCTAACTCATTTCTTTTCATTTATTTGGTGCGTTTCTATTAGTAGGGGGCCTGCAGGGGGCTGGATCGTTACCAGGAACCCAAAAAAGCCCAAAAAACATAAGTTTTTCAGCTTCTTTTATGCCATTGGCCATTTCTGACCAGCAAAAAATGCAAATTCCCACATCACGTCAGTGTTATTTGTTGGGTCAAAAGTTCTTGTGTGGTTCTACAGTGTGACTCTGACTGAAGGGAATAAGAAGGAGCTCAGCCCTGTTTGAAGTTCCCATCTGGTGGTTTTACCGGGAACCTTGACTCATGGAAATATGATTAAGTCTCTCCACACATCTTCATTTCAAATGCAAGCATCTGATACGAATGCTTCCTGAGGTGAAACGAGGACTGCTGGAGCTCTGCTGAAACCAGTCATGACCCACCTCCATTAGTTCTTGGTTCAGGTCAGACAAACCTAGTTTCAGATGTCATTGGTTAGTAGCGCATTTAGTCCATTTGGAAGGATTTGGAAAATATCTGAGGTGAAAATCATTCAAAGACATGACCAGCTGGTGGAAGAAGAAGAAACCAACAAACTAGAGGCAGTCCAGCTGATTAGTTCTGGTTTAGAACCTTTTAAATGGGAACAAAGATCATTGCTTCAGTCTGCTTTGCTAAGATTTTCTCTCAATCAAATTCCTTAGATCAATTATCACAATAAGAGATTTTATCCTTAAAACAAAACTAATGATGCTCTGTCAGGTCTTTATCCACAACTCAGAAGTCAAGATAATGCTAAGCATCAGATAGCTGAGGGGGGGACTGTAAAGTTGTAGATTTCCACATTTATTGATGTTTTCAGTACTTGGGTTGATGGTTCCTGTTTTTAAAGTGATTTGTAAATAAAGTTGGCTTCAACACAGACCCCAGTGGTGAGTTAAGGAACTGCAAGTTTTCCTTCCTGCTTGAATTCAACCTGGAAAACCAGATATCGTCCCTTGAGAGAAACATTCTTGCCAAAGCTGAATTTCCTCTGATCTGATGAAACCCTCTCACATCTTTCAGTATTATGTTGATGTGTTAAATGATTAGCATGAAGGATTTTCACATGCAGATGTCGTGCACACTCCTGCATCTATCTACACGTGCAAACGCAGCCTCACCAGCAGTATCCAGTTAAAGTATGAGACTTTGTCCTTGACTAAAATCTGTGTGCTCTTAAAAGGACATGGATTTTAGACGGGTTTAGTCTGGGATAGTAAATACTGTCTGAATTAAATCTGCATGCCAAAGGAGGGACAAAGAAATGGTAACTTTGCTTCAGCTGGGTCTTTATTCTCAAAGTTTACCTACCCAGTGCCATTCGATGTTAGATTTTGTGTGGTAAACCAGTGGTCAGAGGGACTGGAAGACACAGAAGTTGTAATTACAGCCTGTAAGATGGGAATTTCCATGTTTTAGGGGAACAGTGGCTCAGATCTGCAGGGGACTGAGTTAGAATAGATTTGCTGACCTGTCCAGCTCTCTTTATTTTTTTATTTTTAATTTTTGAATCATCTTCCTGTGGCCAGACTTTCCACCAATAACAGAACAGAAATTAACTTGGGTTAATTTAAAGGGTGTAGCTTCACCAGTTGGATGATGTTTAAGGTATTTTTTCCAAACATATTTTCGTGCAAATCAAGTCTTAAAAAAGCAATTTTAGTTCAACAGACCCTTGAAACTTGAAAAAAATATTTATCCAAACTACTCTTAGATTGATCCTGAGATTTTCCAAAAATCCTTGAGCAAAACGCTGAAACCCCACATTAGCCTCCGCTATCACTTTAGAGGGGAGGAAGTAGAATACTGTACGATAAAAAAATAAAGTGAAAGTGTGTGAATGGTTGAAAATGTTCGAGGACTCTCAAACCAGCATGTTTAAGCTGCGCTATGTAGGAATTTCCACTACTGACCAGATGGGGGCATAGAGCTCATGTGTATTGACAAAAGAGCCAATGACAATATTGGGCCAATGACCTGGCACTTTCTGGTGATATGCTGTCCTCACGTGGTCAGACGTGGTATTACATTTTAAAAAAACATCTGCCTCTTAAAATATTGGCTCCCACTTTGAAGCCTTTCTGAGAGAATTATTGGAATTTGATGACATCAGTTGTTGACCAGGTCCTTCTGGACCTCTCTGCTGTGGCGTCAGTCCATTCTGAGGAATAGAGGAACAGACCTTCGGGCAAGGCCAACTTGGGGGAGCGACCACAAACGCAGCAGTCCCTCTGAAGTTCCAGCATCAACAGGGGCTTTTTGCAGACCCAGTGTACCACAGCTCTCCAGAGACCCTCTGGTGACTGAATCTGAGGGACAAAGAGACGAAACAGCGCTGCTTGAAAAATTCCCCTTTCATGCACTACTGTGGGTTTGTAGTAAATGCTGAGTACAGAACTTGCGTAACAACAGGAAACTGCCTTTATGGGGGGCCGGATAGCTCAATGGACACTTAAGTCCAGGTTTGAGACCTGGCTTGTGACCTTCTGCTGTCGTTCATCATCCCTCCCTTTTTGCTGTATCTGATCTTTACTCTGTGGCTCTTCACGTTCAATAAAAGCCACTGGTACTCAAAGGGGAAAACTTATTTTGTGTTATTATTACAGCACAGAATGAACATAACCATCATAGCTGTCATTAATGTTTGGAAGCAAAAGAGCGCCACCTACAGACATAAACAGGGAAATTTCCAGAAAGAGTGACAAAGATGTGCTCAGAATTGGAAAACAGAATTAAAAGTCAAAGGTGCAAAAATAATCATGAACTTTCTCACATATATAATCGGCTTCTTGAACTTCTCAGATCTGGCAACTTTGAATAATCTGAATTATTCCTGAAGACTGAAATTAGAAACAAATGGGTGTGTGATACTCTGTCCCAGTAGCTCGGTTCAAACGTTTTCACAAGTTCACAGCACCATCTAGTGGTAAAAAAAACATTTCATTCTGTAGAAAAATTGTTTAACTTTTTTTTAAAAATAAAAACTATGTGTCTGGACTTTAAAAAAGATCAAAAAGCTTATTTTGACAATAGTTTGACTTTATTCAACAGTTTAAAAACACAGTTTAAAATGAAATCAGCATATAAATGAACTCACCAAGAGTAAAATAATTTGTAGACGTCATCAAGACATGTCCTTAATATTTCCATTTTGCTATATAAACCAAATTTTAAACAGATAAGCAAGTGGTGAAGGCAGAAATACATTTTCTCTTTGATTTCTTTATATATGGCTATTCTTGTGTCAAAACAATGACAAAGCTTTGTCTAACCGCTGTTACTTAAAGGACTCAGTTATTAAAAAGGCAAGTATGGAGTCGTAATTGTTGAAAATGTACTGCCCATTATGGCTTTTTAAAACTAGCTTATCAAAGAATTTCAAATGCAACTTGGTTGTGTCCCATCAACGTACAGAGTTCGAGTCAAGCAGAATTAGATATGTTCCAATGCTGTAGAAAAGTACCTACATTTGACAGGATGAGGCCGTTTGTGCTGCTCCCGACTGAACTGGGGCTCATCCATGGTTCCTTACGTAGTTTAAAAGTAAAAATTGTCAAATCAAACTCCAGCTGCAGATAATCGCACAAAATGCGACTAAAAGCTCAAGAAAAAGTAGGCGAGACGGTTCTTACTTCATATGCAAATACCTCCTCCTAATGTCCAGATTTTACTTTTTAAAAACGCTTGGAACCACATTTCAATAAAGTGCTGAGTCCTCAGAGCGAAACCAAGATAAGTTGACAGAGAAGTGGAGTGAAATTCACAGCTTTCCAAAAAAAAAAATTATAAATGTCACCTGTGCTATGATAAAGTCTTACATTTAACTCTCAAGACTGATAGAGGTCCAGCAACAATGAGAAGTAACAGTAAAACAAACAAGGCCTTGTGCCCGAGACCGAGTCCAAATGTGGCTCTGATGTACTAATGGGAACCTGACTGACACATAAGTGAGGATTTTCTTTAGTTTGATGTCTCTGTGCTGCATTAGGGCCACCTGTGAATCCTGTACTAGCAAATAAACGACTGAAGTGTGTTAAAAGTGGACTGAGACAACCAAGGTCAATCCACGTGAGGATCGACACTGAGACGTCTCCTTCTGTAGTTCTCAAGTGGGAACGTCCCAACCCTTCAAACCTGCACTTTAATGAGATGAAACAATGACTGAGTTTAACTGGGAGATAATTTATCAAACGAGGGGAGGGACATCCAGTCAGATTAAAGGAGGTCAAACACCCACCCCTGCTGCACCTCGACTCGGTGACGCTCCAGCCTTCGCAGCCGAGACGAGGAGGAGGCAACGCTCAGCTGAAATTAAACCGACATGCATTTTTGACGCTTTTTACAAAGATAAGCAGCCAAGCCAGCAGCTGGGAATACAAAAAGCACATGAACCCGCTGACTGGTGCTGCAGGTTATCTGAAGCTGGCGGGACCGTGGCCGCCCCTGTACCTGGGGTCTGACGTTAGTTATGGCTGGTGTTTGGTGAAATCTAATTTAAAAAAAGGGAAAGGAAAAAAAATTATGAGTGCCATGTAAATTGCACTGAACAAACAGAGTCCAACGCTGGTTCAAGTTTATATACACTGATTACGAAATATCCCTTTAAGAGCCGCAGGAACCTGGTAGAAAAAGACCAATGAAAACCAGTTTTAGTCCCTCTGTGAAGATGATGCTGGAGAACTGTGTGATGGGAGTGGTGGGTAAAAACAAAGCTCGTCACGATGTAAACTTGTATGTCTGAAAAACAGAAAATGTGCCTGAATTACTATTTTGGGATGATTGGGATTAATCTGACCCAGAAATGACAAAGGCAGTGTGTTTTTCTAACTTCTGTAGCCTCTCCTCCTTTTGACAGAAAAAATTGTCATCTTCGGAGTCTGCACTGGCTACATTTCTTCAAAATTTCAGAAATAGTTGGATGGTTAAATACAGACGAATTCATGTCAGTCAAAAGGGTTTTTCTTGTAATGGTTTAATGTGACGTTTGATTTCCAGTAGCTTCACTGACCTGGTTGTGTATCATCCAACATGCAAACACAGCTCAGATAAGCTGCCGTGTAGTCCAACGTAAAGTAACTCGAGCGTTTCTACCGATGAAATCGTCAGATCTTAATGAAATTACTAAACCGAGCTGAGATTTTGAGCCATTTTGCAGCTCCTATGTCCTTTGTAACGACCGGTATTTGTGACAAAAGTTGGGCGCCTTTTGATTTTATTCTTTTATTTTTCCTGTCTGGCAGTGGCAAGTTAGAATCAGGAAGAATGTTGGTGAAAAAGCAGGACGACATTTGTTAACATTGGGATGGTACCAATAGAAATGGCCAACTGGTTCGTTCACTGATTTCCATTAATGTCATATAAAGCGTCAAGGGACCGAGACGCATTAGAAAGCTGCTCAAATACTCCTGTGTTCAACTGAATGTTGGAGGCATTTCAGGTGTGTATTCTAGGAAAGAAACCCAGGGT
>JAOWBL010000011.1:330872-342371 GCA_028564865.1 Zenarchopterus dispar
TTGGCTCTTTGTTCAGGTGTCAAAGATGGACAGTTTACAATACTGCAGTTAGTGGAAGCACTCGGGTAAGCTGTTCTCTACGCATGCGCACACACTTCAGATGCTTTTCTATTGTAATATAAAAGATGATAGTAGTTGAAATGAAAAATGTACAGATTCAGCCACCTCACCCATCTACAGTTGTGTGCATCTTTGTCATTGCAATATAAAAAATAAAAAAAATGCCCACACTGCTCAGCTGTTTTAGTCTCCTAGTAGCTTTTGAGTTATTATTTACAATTTGATGTTCTTTCCTGCTGTAGACTCAGTCTGACCAGTTCTCAGCCTCACACCCGAGCGCGAGGAGTCCAGCTCCTCTCTGAAGTCTTACAGGAGAACCATGAGGGTCTCACAGAGAGAGAAGGTTGCGTTTTTCTTCTCTCACTTCTATAAGATAATTACTGTGCAACATGTTGATTTAAAGAGTGATATCTCACCATCATGCTTCTCTGTTTTCGTTCTGCACAGTCGAAGTGCTCCTTGCCTTCTACGAAAACCGCCTAAAGGACCATTATGTCGTCACACCGCCCGTTTTACGGGGACTGCAAGCGCTGGTGAGACTTCTTGGGTCAAATCTTCTGTCATGACAGCATTTCAGACTCCCCGTCACACATAAATGTACACATGTGTTAGTCATGAGAAATTACAGAGATTTGAAAATAAGGACCAACTTTGTGTGTATGTGCTCCCCCCTCAGACAAAATGTGAGACGTTGCCTCCTGGCTCAGCTGTGTCGATGCTGAGGTCTCTGTTTCAGGATGTTCATGTACAGGTGAGGTCCACAGAGGATATAAGCAGGTATATGCCGTGTAAAGTAAATGTGAGAGAATCTGTTTTTCTTCATGATTTGGCCGTTAGGAACAATAACGGTTGATCAATAGAAATGAATATAAATTGCTTAATTAAATGCACATGAGGAAATCAACACAGGTAAATGATTCTGATATTGAGTGAAATCCTTATTTTCCTGCAGTCGCTGATGCTCGCAGAGAGAGCGTGCGTCTACAAAATGCTCATCAACCTCATGGAAACCAGAGAAGCAGGTGAGAGACACTGAGCAGGATGGGAAAGGGCGAGGCAGCTCTGCTGTGAGCGCAGTAAAACTCTCCTTCCCACCTTCTGGGTTGTTTCTCTCGTTGATAATTCAGTATGTTTGACATGGATGCGCTCTGTCATTTTATCAACTGTGACTATGACGGTAGCCTTCGTGTCCCTTGCTGTAATTGTCCACAGAGCTGAAGGGTTTAGGAGCTGACTTTGTTTTCGGGTTCGTCCAATCCATGGATGGAGAGAGGGATCCCCGCAACCTCCTGTTAGCCTTCCAGATTGCCAAAAACATCATTTTGAGAGGATATGATCTAGGTGAGAGCACATTTCCTCCTCGTGTTCCTGCTTCGGTCTCAAAGCGGTTGCCTAACCGTTTTTTGCCTCCTGTAATTTTCCTGTCTGCCGTCTCAGGTAAATTCACAGAGGAGCTGTTCGAGGTGACGTCCTGCTATTTCCCCATCGACTTCACCCCAGTAAGTCCCAGTTTGCTCAGCTAGATTGACGTCGTGACCGTTTGTGTCATGCAAGACTTCCTGTCACTTCAGATGATCTGTCGGGAAGACGAGGCGGCGTTTCTCATGAAATCTGATTGTATTTTGGGGGGTGGGTGGGGGCTGGCGAGCAACATGTTTCGTTTTTATTAATGTTTTCACTTATAGTTATTTAAATTGTCAGTTTGACTCACATTCAAATGAAAAAACAGCAAATATGAACATTTCAGGAGTGTCAGTGTTCAGTGTATTTTGTGTTCACAAAATAAGACTGTCAGATCTTTTTTTTTTTTTTTTTTTTAAACGAAGTGTAACCTTTTCATAGACTCCTTGATGGCTCTTTCTGGAAATCTTCTCATAATTTCCTTCTGATCTCTTCTTCCTTTACCTCCGTCTTCCCATGATCACCCTCTCCAGCCCGCCAACGACCCCCACGGCATCACCAAGGAGGAACTGATCCGGGCGCTGAGGGCCGTCCTCACGGGGACACCACAGTTTGCTGAGGTAGGAGAATGTCATTTTAGGCTGTGGTTTTGTGTGAAAAAGCTTTGTATTTGAATTTTATTACCCTCTTCCAGTTTCTGCTGCCCCTCCTCATCGAGAAGCTGGACTCGGATGTTCAGAGCGCGAAGCTGGACTCGCTGCAGACGCTGGTGAGAATCTCCTCCTGCATCTGACCAAAATACCAGCTGGGATAGCAGCCTTTCCCAGCTGTGGTAGCAGCTGGAGGAGGAGGCCCGTTGGAGTAAATGTGAAAGTAGGTTTCCCAGCTCATCCTGCTCCGTGTGTTTCAGACGGCTTGTGTGCAGCAGTACGAACACAAGGACTTGGCCGAATTCCTCGAGGGACTGTGGGCGTCTCTCCGCAGAGAGGTTTGTTTGGAAGAGATTTATTTTCAAACAGAAACTCGTGTCAGAGTGTGTGGTGTTTCAGCTTTAAGAAATGTTTAAAGCCCGTGTGTGACGTTTGGCTTTTTAAGAGACAAAAAGAAAGAAAAGAGGACAAAAAGTCTAAAATTTGCAAACGAGAATCAGGAAAATGGCGTGTCTTGTATTTTGAGGTGGAAGAAGTTGGTCTCATCGCTTCGCTGCTGGTTCAGCCCACCACAGGATTGTGTTTTTACAAGCACACAAGTTTCTAGAGCTAAAACGGCATGAGACACGGCTGCATCTTTCAGCGTTTCTTCTAAGTTCAGATGCCGATGACAGACGTTGCAGTTTTTGACCAAAGTCGGGTGTTTTTCCTTGTTTTTGAATCCAACTGTGAAGTATAATCACGTGTCTCAGGTTTGCAGCATTGGTGTTGTGATCTGAAAGGGTTTGTTTACGTGTTTATGAAGTGGGAAATTTTGATGATTTATAGGTTTATGGGATTTTTATAAAATTGCACTGGCGTTGCTGGTATTATTTTGGTATTATTTGTTTCAGTTGGGAGTTGAACTCGGTCAGAACCGGTCTTCGTCACAGATTCTGTTCGTAGCTCTTCAGGACTGAATTCTGGGTGGTCTCAGGATTTAATCTTTCCTTCATGTTGACTTTATCAAGCCCAGACCTTCAGCTAGCGGTGGGGATGAAAATCAATACCTTCGAGGGGGGGGGGTCCTCGTCTGGATTGGTGGTGAGGTGCTGCATGAAGTAGAGGAGTTTAGTTGCGCTGGGCATCGACAGGCGGATTGGTCTGCAGTAATCCAGACTCTCTACCTGTTCTGGTGAAGAGAGAGTTGAGACAAAAAGACGTCCTGTCGATCGATGCGCCTACCTCGCCTCTGGCCATGACGTTTGACTGAAACAGCTGAAATGAGTTTCCTCTGCAGGCTGGCTGGACTCTCCCTGAGAGCCGAGGCTGGAGGTTTTTTTATTTTGTGAGAAACTGAGATTCGAGTCGCTGCTCTTCCACATGGAGAGGAGCCAGCTGAGGTGGTTCAGGCCTGTGGTCAGGATGACTACCTGGGGAGGTGTTTTGGGTCTGTCCAACCAGGAGAGACACCCTCAGGTAGACCAGGACACGCTGGAGAGATCACATCTCTCGGCTGGCGTGGGAACACCTGGAGAAGGTGGTTCTGGAGATGAAGGTCTGGGTGAACTTGGAGAAGCGGTAGATAATGGATATAAAGTCAGAATTTCAAACATTTGTTCAATCTTCTCACAGACTGTGTTATAAATAGTCGTTTAGTGACATTAAATGTAGAAGTTTACAAATTAGTTGAAAAACATGAAATCAAATCCTCCTGACTTCTGTTTGAGCTTCCAAACCAGATCGCATAAAGTGCTCGATCGATCGCCTCACAGAAAGTGAAAGTCTGGTCGCACTACTGCAGGTGTTTCAGACATCCAGCGAGAAGATCGAGTCTGCAGCCCTCGCCGCTCTCACCGCACTCACTTCCTGCCTCTCTCGCTCAGTCCTCAACTCCGACTCTGAAGACTCCCTCGGCTCCTTCCTGGATCTTGTTGTGAAAGGTGAAGTTTTGTTTACTCACACGCTTGATCAAAAACAGAAAAAAGAAAAAGGCACACTTGACTGGACGTGTGAAGAAATGTGTCGGCGAGGGTGGGTGGGTGGTTGCGTGTGAGGTGACTGTCACAACAGTTTTGTGCAGTGTAATGCTTCAGCTGCTTGGCAGGAAACCCCTGTTTTTTCTGTTTTTATACCACAGTTACAGAATTTTGTTTGTAGTTTAACCAGCTGCGTCTCCACCTTTAGTTTACCAGGTTAGCAGTCTGACACATCAGTGGTAATATTACTTTTACTATTACTAGCAGGAATACTCGGGTAGCTTGTAGCATTTAAACAACATGAACTGTCTGTACCACAAAAATATGTCCCTCACTTTTATACCGACGCCACCAGCCTGAATCATTCATACGAGGCAGGATGGATCCATTTTTTATTTTTTCATGTTTAATGATAAATTCTGACCTTTCCATCCAGATGTTTCCACTGAAATGTCCAATCGCATATTCTCCGGTTTTGAGCCTGTGTGGCACATCTGCTTCAAGGTTCGATTGTTTTTCTGGATGCACGTGTCCTAACAAGTGGTTATGAGAGTTATTATGGTCTTTTTAGACCTCACAGTCGTTTAAAAATGATAATCGTCTGGATGCCCAGTCATGTGATCGGCTGATAAGATATTTATGTCGCTGAACAGCTGTTCCTGAGGAGGTGCCAGCGACTGTTGGAAACCTCAGATATAAACGAAATAACTATAAAGAAGAGATTCTCGATTGTAGCAGGTTAAAGGACTTAAATATCAGACTGTAACTGCGCCGTTGTTCCAGACTGCAGACATCATCTGTGTGAGCCCGACTTGAAGCTCGTATGGCCAAGCGCCAAACTGCTCCAGGCCTCCTGCGGCGCCTCCAACAGGGCGAGCCACATCGTCACCGCGGCCGTCATGCCCTCGCTCATAGAGCAGTACAACAACCGGACCCAGGTGAGGCGCGTTTACGACACAAGAGTGGGGTTTTACGGGGAGGAGAGGTTCTGATTTAGGCTTTAATGATGCGTTTGCATCTCCGAGCAGTGTTCCCACAGACGGACGCTGCTGGAGGTGTCGCAGCGATTCGTCCAGGCGGTAAAAACCAGCCCGTCCTCAGAAAACGGTGAGTTTCTCTCACTCCTGTTGAGCTCAGAGCATCAGTCACTGCTCCTCTTTCCTCAGTTTAAATCTTAAAAAAGATAACCTGCTTTTGTGATATTCATTCACACTAAACTTGAACTGGTCACACATCACATATAAAGCCGACTCTTGTGGTTTTTCTTCAGAGGAGAGTGTGTTTTCAGCCTACAGAGCTTCTCTGTGCAGCATGGTGTTCTCAGCTCTGGCCGAGAGCAATTCCAGCCTGCAGATCACTGCAACCGCCGTGCTCACCTCACTGGCGCAGCAGAAAGGTGAGGTGGAACAAAAACGCACGTTTGTAGCTTCCAGCTCCCGTTTTTTTCTTTGTAAAGCGTTAAAAGCACCGTTTCTCTGTGGTTCAGGTCTCCTGCTGGACTCTGATGTTGAGATGGCTGTGGATCATCTGACCAGACTGCTGCTGACTGATGAAGATGAGAGCGTCAGGTCGGCTTTTTCATTGATTGTTTTTTTTTTTTTTTTTTTTTGGTAGTTAAATGTAACACCTGTGTCATGTCTTTGTCCCGTTCCTGTCTCCAGTCTCTCTGTGGTGGAGTGTGCTGGAGCCTTAGCGGAGCTGCAGCCGGCAGCTTTCATCACCAGGATGATCCCAAAACTAAAAGAGGAAATGTTTTCAGGTGATCACATGCAGACATTACTGCAAAAAAAAAAACAGTACAACATGATTTTTTAAATTCACAATATGTTGTATTTTCTCCATTCAGTTCAGGACAACAGAAACGTTTCAGAGTTACATTCCCATCATGCAGTGCGACAGCGGTGCTTGTCGGCTCTGGCTGCCGTGTCCATCCAGCCCGCCGTCGTCCAGGAGAGCACGCCCGTCCTCCTGGAGGTCCTCAGTTCGGCACATACAGGTGAGTTGTTTGAAAAGATGTTTTTCCTGCTTCAGGTGGAATCGGGTCATGAAAAGTCATTAGTCTGAACTTTTAGGTCTTTGTCTCCAAAAATAAACGACAAGTTAACAACTTCCATGGAAAACACCTCCACTTCTTCAGCACAGTAAAATGCAGAAATCGGTGTTTTTGTTTCATTTTCACGTAAACGGTGTCACTTGATTCGGATTTGTAAACATGCAGAGACCAGAGTTTCTTGGGGTGAATCAGACCGCGACGTCTGGCTCGTTTCAGGCAGCGTCAGTTTCTGCGTGGACGAGGTGGTGCTGGCGTGCCGCAGCCTCCAGAAGATCACAGAGCAGGTTGGAGACACGGAGGAGACGGGGCGATGTTTCCATGACGTCATCATCCCACGCCTGCTGTCGCTGGCGCTGCAGGCAGCGCTGCAGGGTGAGCAGCGGATCGGGGGCATTTTCACTTTAATCATAGGTCTCAGCTGGTTCTTGATCTTCACGGCTGATTATACCCGGAGATAATCTGTCCCTGTTTACTCAGTTGCACCGCTACCTGTGATGATAGAACACGGAGGCAGAAAAGGTCAATTACTGCGTCCTTTTGCAGGTGAGGGGTCACCTGGTCGTCCCAGTCTGCTGGTAGAGGAGGAGTTCCTGTCTGCTCTGGTTCCTGTCATCAGCACTTCCTGCTCCAGGCTGCAGCCCATGTCAGTACAGACTCTGGCGCCCCTAAATGTTTTCTTTTGTTTCTGCCAATGTTCTCGCCTGACCCGGCATGTCTGACGCCGTCACGTCACTTCCACACTCTCAGATGTCCCCTGCAGCTGTAATCTGTCATCTTGTCATCTTTTCACACCAGCACATCTGACTGCACGTCTGTGCTGAAAAGCGTTTCCGCTTTCCTTTTTGCCGGCTTGATTTGTTTGTACGTTGCACTCTCAGTAGAGAGTGGGGTTTCATGATTTGCGTGCGGCTTCCTTTCTGTTTGATGCCGTCAGGTTGGCGGAAAAGACGGCGTCGAGGGCCGTCTCTCTCTTCCTGCGTGGCGATGTCTCCTTTCTGCCCGACAACTCCTTCCCTTCAAACATCCAGCTGCTGAAGGTGCTTTTTTGTTGTTTGTTTTTGTGTGTGTGTGTGTTGACGAGTCGGAGCCCACATAACTTCTGTATTTGAAAATGTCGTGTTTTTTTTGTTTTCCCAGGATCAGCGGGAGGAGTCATGGACTCAGTCTCAGCTGGTTTGCCTGCTCATGGGCTGCGTGTGCTCGTTACCTCGCAGCGTGAGTCGCCTCCGACGCCTCATCCTCATTCCACTTCAAAGACGTTTCCTCTTTTTGAAGACTTCAGGATGTGTTTCTTCTGCATGTCATCCAGGTGGAGGTGCCCCAGATGGAGCAGCTGCTGTCACAGCTGGAGGAGATGAGCTGCACCTGCAGCCACCGGCTGTCGTACACGTCGGCCGCCAAGTGCTTCGCTGGGCTGATCAACAAAGCACCTCAAGGTCCGTTACTGCATCTGAACTCCCGTCGGACATCTTTTTATTTTTTTTGGTATCCAAACCCGTAGATCCCTCTTGTCCATTAAAGCTGCAATGTTCTCATTTCTTCTTCAGGTGAATCTCTCGACGGCGTCATCCAGAGGATGATGAAGAGGGTGTGCGGGGAGCTGGACTGCCCCTCCTCCCCCGTGCGCACTCAGGCCTTCACGCTTCTGATCTGGGTAAAACTTGCTCTTTTTTTCCTCAAAACACTCGTCACAGCTGCCAGCAAGTAATACGGAGGATTACGAGACAAATTCATCTTAGATTAAACCACGGATCAAGAAAATCCACAAAGCAAAGCCTGAAGACATGAAACCTTCGATGGTTGAAAACTGATCAAAACTGAAGTTTTAAAGCAAATCTAAGATGTCAGTTTTAGACCATATCGCCGTTTTTTTCTCTGTCCAGATTTAATTTGTGTAACACACATGTTCCCGTTTCAGACAGATGGTAAAAGCTGTTTCTGGAGTTTGTTTATCTGAATGCATTTAAAACAGTAAAGCAGCTCAGCCCGGCGCTGCTCCCGTATCCACGGTAACGCTTTAACGCGTGTTGAGTCAGAACCGAAGCGTGTGTAGAGTTCCCGTCTCCGTCTGTCTTCTTTGTAATTTGATTTTTTTTTTTTTTTACTGAATCTGTTGTTGCACAACAGTTCTTCCTCATTTTATCCGTTTTTCTGTTTGTTTGGGAAACGGATCGATTCTGTAGTTTGTTTTTTTTTGTTTGTTTTTTATTTGCCACTTGTGACATCTCGGATGATTTCGTGATCATTCCTCCCGTTTTGAAGCTCTTTAAATCTGCTATTTTGACTTCCTCGGCTATCAGAAATCGATCGGTGAATGCTGTTTTTACGAGTCCTCTCTTAGAGAAGCAGCTTGTCCACTTTTGTTGGTTTTGTCTCCAGGTGGCCAAGGCTCTGCTCCTGCGATACCACCCTCTGTCCACAGCTCTGACTGACAAGGTAAAAACCCAGAACCACACCAAATGGGTCCGTCTTTTGCACCGTTTTATTTCTGTCATCGTCGAGTGAAAAACCCGCTTTTTAAAAACTTTTTTTCCCGAGCAGCTCTTCTCCCTGCTCGACGATGCCGACCTGGGTCCCACGGCGGCAGACGGGTTCTCTCTGCTGATGAGCGACTCGGCCGACGTCCTGAACCGCAGCTGCCACGCCGACGTGCGCATCATGTACCGCCAGCGGTTCTTCAGCGAGAATTCGGCCAAGCTGGTCCAGGGCTTCAACGCTGCGCCGCAAGGTAGGAGGCGGTGGCAGCGGGGAGAGGGAGAGCGAGCGAGTCAGAAGTGGAAAGTCTTTGATTTTGTGTTTGTGTTGATGCAACAGAGAAGAAGCCCAACTACCTGAAGGCCCTGTCAAACATCGTCAATAAGCTACCGAAGCAGGTTCAGGTCACCGAGCTGCCGGCGGTGAGTCAGAACACGTTCGCAGCAAAACTGAAAGTGCCCGTACATGTGGGAAATGTTCTGGTATCAACATACGTTTATCTTCCCTGTGCAGTTACTTTCTCTGCTTCTGGAGGCCTTGACGTGTCCCGACCACGGCGTCCAGCTGTCCACTCTGTCCTGTCTGGAGCCCGTCCTCGTCAACCCCCCCGAGGTTCTCATCCAGAAGCTGGAGGCCTTGGTCAACAGGCTGACGGCGCTCATCAGCAGTCCAGCCATGGTCAGTGAGTCCTGAGACGAGGACGCTTTAGGTTGAGGTTTTTACTGACGGACGGCAGAAGCGTGCGACGGATTTATGTGCACATAAAATAATGATTTTTTTTTTTTTTTTTTGACAGGATGTACGAATTGCTTCAATACGCTGCGTCCACGCTCTCTCCAACTTCCCTGTACATGAGGTACAACCAAGAAAAAAAACAAAACTAGACGAGCTCAAATGTGGCATTCGTGAGTCACGGGATTAAAAATGCTCTCTGGGTCCACAGGAGGCTCATATGCACCTTGTGTCTCGTGTGATTCAGGTCTTGCCGTTTCGAGCTCGGGTGCTGCGAGCGCTGTCTCAACCCCTGGATGACAAGAAGAGGCTGGTGAGGAGAGAAGCGGTCCGGGCCCGAGGAGAGTGGTGAGGATCAGCTGCTGCTCTGGATGCTCCTTCAGAAGTTTCCACAGAACTCAGTTTTCCTCTTCGATACAAAGAATTTGTGGACTTTTTTTTTAAATATTTGCCTCACCACAGCAGGGTGTCTCTGACTTGTTTTGATCGTAGGTTCCTCTTAGGAAGTCCTGGAGGAAGGTGATCCGGCACCAAACATACGAGCAAATTCAGAGGAAACTCCAGGACCAAGTCTCAAAGCTCCATCTTCTCTGTCAACTCCTGGACCTCCACCTTCAGGATCTCCCAGCAGTTTTCTACCCGCTCTTCTGCCTTCTCATCATTGTCTTTTTATTTTTCAGGAAGAAATGCTTAAGTCAAGCATCTGTTTTGTTTTTTTTGAGCAGGTGAATTAATCTGATTATAGAATATTATCTAAGGTTTCTTCGTATTTTAGGGAATAACCAATCCATCAAAGAAAACAAACTCCAGCTTTTCATCCAGATGTACATGTTTCGTCCAATATCTCCACTCGGTTTAATAACAAGTTATTACAGAGTCAAATCAGTATTTGCTCTCATCTTCTTCTTGCTCTCAACTGTTGATTTGAGAGCTCATAAATAAATAAATAGGTCAACTTGTTTCATAAATAACATACAGAGAAGCTTACATGTTTAAACAAATGGCACATAAAATTAATTAATAGTTGATGGGATGGACAGAGTGCCAAAGGATTATATTTAATTTTTTTTTTTTTTAATGTGTAGCAGCAACTTAAAATGCAGCTGATCCTCTTTTAATAAACTAAAAAAAAAAAAAAAAATCAATAAAACATCTTCAGACATTTTCTTGCTTCCAGCATTCACATTTCTGCTTGTAGGAAGCCGTCTCCCCGTTGGGTGATTCTGAATGTGGGAGGACTTTCATTAGGGACCAAAACGAGGAGAATTAAAGCAGTTTCGAGTGGGAACAGAGTATATGTTTGTAGCAGAATGGGAAGGATTAGATAAATGAAGATATGACTAAACAAAACTGAGTGAAAGTGTGGACCATTCAATGTGTTTCTGAATGATTGTTTGTGCAGACATCTGGCTCTGGTCGTAGCCATCTTGTTTAGGGCCGTACGAGCCGACCACCGAATGTTTTACAAACAAGATGCATGTTTTCTGCTCCCGTTGAGCTGGATCAGTATTTTATCCAATATATGATCAAATAAGCAGATGTTTGATGCACAGGCCTTGCATCATCGGTACTCGACTTGGACGGACTTAAAACGAGCTGGTGGTGAGATATCTGTACTTGCAGTCCCTTTTATACTCTTGCAAAGTTAAAAACAAAAATTCACTTAAGTGGAGTTACATATTTGAGTCTTGTCAAAGATTTGAAATGATTTGACATGCTTATATTATCATCTGGACTAACATTAACATTTTTAAACATTCACTCTGAACTGCTTGAGTTCATTTTGGTCCCGAGTGAAAGTTTACACTCCATACCATCCAGCAACAGTCTCGGGATTGTTTTAAATTTAAAATATTACTTGTTAAAGAAAGTGTTTTAGTTATCAATAACCCTGATTTCACTGCACATCCAGATGCAGATGAGGGCAGAACTGGACCCGGCCCGTTTACCCAGAGCCTTTATTTATTTCAACTAATGAATGTTTGAGCGATGTGGATGTGCTGGTGGTCTCACGCTGAGACATTTCCAGCGTTCCCAAACAAATCATTTGAGTTTGGAGATTAACTTTACACATCTGGGTTTATGACCTTAGACTTAAGTTTCGTGAATTTGTCACACGTTTGCCTTTTATTCTGTGAACATTGGAACAGATGTACGATATCAGCTTCGA
>JAOWBL010000011.1:342471-449264 GCA_028564865.1 Zenarchopterus dispar
CTTAAGTTTCGTGAATTTGTCACACGTTTGCCTTTTATTCTGTGAACATTGGAACAGATGTACGATATCAGCTTCGATTTATTTTGGACCTCATCAACTTATGCCAAGGAAAAATGGACAATATTTAACGTGTCTAACTTAAGATGTCAATAAAACTTTGTAATATACATAAAAAGGCTTTGTCGTATTTTTAGTTTTAACATCCTTATATAATAAAGAGGTAAAAAAACTCTTGAAATCTGAAGTTTAAAAACAATTTTATTAAAAAAAGAAACTGGAGCACAGCTCCCACGGCTCACAGATTACATCATGTTTCCATGGCGACTAAATAACCAGGTTATACATCATGAAATCAATATGAAAGTGTTGCTGTGGACATTTTTAAAGGGGATCAAAGTACAGAATCAATGTTCACAGTGTCGGATTGATGTAATATAACTGGCTCATTTACAAGACGGAACAACAAAACGAGGCACACGTCAACATCTGTAACCAAATAAAAGTTGGAAATGTGAAATAATGTGACAATTTAACTGTTGAACAGTTTCTGATTCCTCCAAGATTCAAGTCAAAGATTAAAGATGTTAGTTTCTTTTCTACTCTTTGGCACCAAAACACACCAGTGTAATTCAAAATGTAAACAAGCAGAGTCGTAAACATTTAAATAACAGGACAAAAAAAAAGGGGGAGAAAAAAATTTAAATTTTACATTATCATCAAGATTTGCCTGCCCAACTTGGATCTGTCCTCAACTCAAAACTTGCAAATATAAATATATATTCAACAACGTACACATATTTAAATAAATAGACGGGGATCTCGGGGGCGTCTCAAGTTATCAGTGATGCTGCTTTAATTGTTGACATTACAACATTATCTTTGAGAAACCCTCTCTGAGAAAGCTGCCAATCATCCTTTCATATCCTCACTCACCCAAACCATCAATCAAAACAACTGACATCGGAAATACAGTTAAAAATAGTAGGACAACAGAAGATGACAAGTGAGACTTATCATACATCTTAATGGCACCCTATGTGGTAATACCACTCCTGGCCACACGGGGGCACTAAGATCTACTGTGTTAAAAGAGCTGCTGATAATATTGTGCTCGTGTTGGGATGGTCCAGCACATCTTGTAATACCACTTTGTCCCACTAGAGGTGAACTTTGCTGAGTCTTACACCAGGGACTGTGAACTTTCTTGTGACATGCTGCCCTCATGTGGTCAGAAGAGGTATTACGACACAGAGTGGCTTTAACAGAAATAGAGTATATTTGTACAGAGTGGGCTACATTGATATTTAAAAATCCAACATATATCTATATGTTATAACTCAGTCAGCATGATAAACCTCTACTGGATCACACAAAGCTTCTGTCTTAATTCTGGGTTCACTGGGCACATAAACACGACATCTGGCACCAACAGTAGCGTTTCAGAAACGGAGCATTTCCAAACACTGTCTGGATTTGTCAGATTGCAAATTTAGCTGAAAGCTGCTGGTTTAAAGACACATTTCTCACCTTGAAATGTGCTTTCGGGTGTCTAAAATGAACTTCTCGTACTTGGGTTAAACCTCTTTTCAGACCCTCTGAATTGTTTTACAAGTCGGAGCCCACTTGTTGTATTTTATTTTGAAAAATGACCAGATTCTCCGTCATTCTTGTGTCTGACTTCCAGACATTTACAAATGCCACGTTTCCACCCCCCTGGTGGGATTTACACTAACGTGGGTGTGATTTATTTGGTATGAGAGACGCTCAGCTGCTCTCGGGGTGCATTCACACTTGTAGTTTTGGTATTTTTGGTCCAGACCAAATCAGAAAGCGATCCACTTTGTTCTGTTCACTAGTTTATTTGGACTTCCCGTCCGCTTGTTTGGTGCACGTGGAGCGACACGTTTAAGTGAAGTCCACCAACAAGGCAACAATCCCAGAGTTCACTTCAATCCAACCAAACACGCCAAGTGTGAATGCGCCCTTCGTGGTGTGCTGGCCGGCAGCACCCGTTCGTCAGTTCATCGAAGACAGCGCGGTCAGTTTAAAGAAAGCGTACGAGGCCGACAGGTGTAGCGACAGGTGCCATGTTGGAGAACGATATCCAAACCTTAGGGAGCTTCTCCCTGAAGCACAGGCTCCCAAACAAGCCACCTACCGTTGCTCGTCGTGTGAAGGAAAGTTGATTTTTGATATGTGGAGAAACGAGGGAACCCCCAGGCTGAAAGTCAGATGGCCAGGGGGTCTCTCCTGGTGAAGACGCAGTCCCACGTGATGCCGTCTCCACTGGGAGGATGGCTGGAGGGCAGGAGGACCCGCGTGAACCAGTGACTGAGGAGCGGAAGAACATGTGATGAAACGGGACCGAAGACACAAACGTGCAGACAAACGCCGCCGTTTTGGTGTTTGGCGGTCAGGAGGGACGACACGAAATCAGGACCCTTCAAGACAGCTGAATAAGAGGAATTTCAAACGAAAGCTCACCTTCTCGTCTCCACACCAAACAGCAGCTTCCAGTTGTTGATTCTGCCGTGGTGGTACGGGTTCCTGAACACCTGTGTTGAGAGAAAACAAACATGAGGCCACTATTGTGTGTGCACGAAGGTGTGTATGTGCGACCAGCGCACCAACAGCGCAAAGACATTTCTGGAGGACAAACATTCTTCTGACAAAGGTTTTTAGAGACTAAATGACTAAAGATGATATTCCTATCGACTCTAAGCAATAAAAAAAACAAACATGAACCATATGAGCAACGTAACATCTTGTTTGAAGTGCCAGAAGATTGGATCAGTATTTACATACTCAGGCGTGTTGGAACCAGAGACCATTAGGTCTCCTCCTCAGAACCTGACAACAGGACAGGAAGGAGATGCCTGGACCACTTTCTGTACACTTACAAAGTTAAGGTCACTTTGTTTTTCTGCAGTCATTTTCCAAGTTTCTAGAGATGGTTGTAAGATCTTCACGATGGCCGTCGCCGAACCGCTCACACGCTACGACTGTAGATGTGAAGCTACGACCGTAAGACATGCCGAACACCACCCACTACAAGTGTGTGGCGGTGTATTTTTCACAGTAGAGACTCGACCTCCGTGCAACAAAATACAGACGTGAGTCTGAATTACTTTTCCCCAAAACACAACACCATGTACTGGAATTACGTGGAGAAACTGTAATAAATGTAATTTATTCCAATCATGTAAATGATGTTTAAGTCGGATTTATTTATTTATTTATTAGCCCTCTGATTTATGGCTTCGTCTTACTACTGGCAGCAGTCTATATTTTATTGTGTGAACAGCTCTGCTCATGCTTGACTCGATCAATATTGTAGCAGCGAACTTATATATTACTTAACCTGCCTTTAAATGACATCACCAATTAAACGTTTAATTTGGGGTTTATTGGATGCAGATAAAAAGTCATTTTCCAGAACGAGTTTGTTTTTTGTCTGGTCGCAGGAACCTGAAGCCTTTTTCCAGCTTGACAGCACCAACCTTGCCTTTCTCCTTCAGCCTCTTGGTCTCTTTTCGGTTGATGTGGCGCTCCACGCTGGTCTCTCCTCTGCTGATGAGCGTGGCGTGCCACAAGGTGAGTCCTCCCAGGGCCACGGCCACCGAGCTGTGGGAGGGGACAGGGGGGACATCAGGACCAGAGCCGTCTGTGGGATAACATCAGCCTGGTGTGTTGTGAGTGTCGCTCACCTGGTCAGGACCCAGAGGAAGATGATGCTCTTGTGAGCAGAGTTTTCTCTGAAGCTGTACTCTGGTGGAGGCGTCTGATAGTAAGTCTGAAACAGAAGCTCTGGATTAATACTCCATTTGCTGGTAAACTACACCCCTGGACAAGCACAAAGGTCTTCTAGATTTTAAGGCTAACTGGGAATGAAAACATGGACTTGTTTGTGTTCCATCTGCTGCTCTTTTAAGGTCATTAACCAGAGGCAGATATGAGAGCAGAGGATCATTTTCAGGTCTCATCTTTCCCTCCTCGTGTGCCACCTGAGCCCAATAACTTCCATCTTACCCCTATCTGACAGGTGGAAACATTTAATCACAGCCCCCGTCTACAAACCCCTACACACACATACACCCCATACACCTCACCTCCACGGCGCTGTAGGCCTCCAGAAACAAGTTCCTGCTGCTGACGCTGCAGTAGATGCAGCCAAGGGTCATGTAGAGGCAGAAGGAGAAGAAGTAGCGATGGTTGAGGTGGCCCACGCAGTTGTTCAACCAGGCTGGAAACACGTTTAAGTTAAACACGTGCAACGAGTGGAAATTAGTGAAAATACGTAACATCGCAGGCTTGGTGGTTAGCACTGTTGCCTCACAGCAAGGAGGTTCCTGGTTCGACTCCCGGCCAGGAGTCTTTCTGTGTGGAGTTTGCATGTTCTCCTCATGCTTGCGTGGGTTTTCTCCGGGTACTCCGGTTTCCTCCCACAGTCCGAAAACGTGTACGTGAGGTTGATCGGGAACTCTAGGTGTGAGTGTGTGTGTGCATGCTTGTTTGTCTTTGAATGTGTCCCTGCGATGGACTAGCGACCTGTCCAGGGTGTCCCCCTGCCTCTCGCCTGTGATGGGCTGGGATAGGCTCCAGCAGACCCCCGTGACCCAGAAATGGATTCAACGGGTCAAGAAGATGGATGGACGTGACACGCAGGGTAAAAGAATAAAAGGATACGACAGTGGTGGTCCATCTTCACGACGCACCTGTAACATGGAGGAGTTAGTTGAATTTACCAGCGGGGTTTGGATGGAGGGTCTAAGGGGGTGGGGGGGCTGAGGGAGCTTACACGTTGCAGATGCTGCAGTGGTGCGTCCTTGCTGGTTTTGGGGTGATGCATTTCTTGCAGATGGAGACGGAGGGGATGTTAAGTTTGTCCTGAAACGAAACAACAAAGAAGAGAAACGTTTTATGGTGACTGAGAACAACAGAAGCTCGACGCACAAATAATACAATAACACAAACATCTGACGTAAAAATGTGAACACAGTTTTAGAGCCTGAATCTAAAACCAAACAAAACAGCGTCACTATGGATGTATGCCATTTATTTTTGTCTAGTTTTTCTTTTTTTTGACCTGTTCATAAGGATAAACTTATACCTGTGAATAATGCTCCAGTACAGTGTCAGAAAATATCACTAACACAATTCTAAAAATGTGATTTTCTGCTACCAAATGATAGATGCTTTATACTTATTATTAATATTGCATCATTTATGCTCCATGTGTATACACATGTATGTATGATCCAGTACACAGAATATTTATTCATCAGTTGCAGATAAAACACCTGTGTCTTCAACGTTCTTTCAGCCGTCTTCCTCACAAATCTTTTTTTTTTTTTTAACATCTGCAGGGTCATTTGCTCTAAACGTGTGTAAACGCAGATTCACTTTTCTGACACTTTTTTTTTTTTTTTCCTGATGGACCATCCTGGCCTTCATCATGAGACCATCACCAGAAGACAACAGACGCATCTTAATGACTGTGTCAACAACAACATGGAGACAGAACAGCAAGCAAAGCTGACTTTGTCTTTGATACCAGCTGTTAAATAGCCGATGACTGTATTTAATAACAATAAAACCACCTACAGGTGCGGGGAAAAAAACATTATGAGCTACTATGAGGAGAATCTGCAGCAAAGGTTATTTCTAAGTGGAGTTTTTAGCCTATTTTCACTTGTGCATGCACACCCACTGAGCATGGAGAGCCCTGTGATATGCTGTGATATTGATGTAATGTGGATGGATTTTTTTCTAACACCGATATGAGATGTAAGTGTGGATGTGGGTTGGTTTTATAGACTGAAATACCAAAGCTTTCCTTTTCTTTACTCGGTTTCACACTCCATAAGACTGTGCTGCTGCTTTGCTATTTTCTTTAACTGATTATTAGTTTATTTAAAGGTAGGGTATGTAATTTCTGGATGACGTTCCCAGCTGTTAATATTAGAAGAAAAGGTCAACAAAACACAAACTGTCTTATAGTAAGGAAAAATAACTCTGCCAATGGGGCAAGCAAAATTATTCTTTACTAAGATTTTTAAAACTAGCAAACTAGACTTTTTTTTTTTAACTTTTCTCGAAATCATACTTTGCAGTGTGGGTTAGAATCGCTTACCCTACCTTTAACCGTTTTGCAAATATGAAAATGTCCTCCTTGTATTCCAAAGATAAACAGGTGAGTATCCACATCCATTCATAGATAAAATGGGAATAAAAGTCGCCTCCATCTATGAGTTTTATGCAGCCGGTCACAGATGTTCACACATGAGTTCTGGTAAGTCCAGAAAATCACCTACAAACTGTTAAACCTGAACTTTTGTTTTCAAATATGTTACTGATGCTACTAGAAGAACAATATTGAGCCGGCCACCTTGGGTGGGTGTCCCGGGGAGGTGGTGGTGGCCTTGTAGTAATGGAAAGTCACCATGATGAGAAGCCAGTGGCCACAGCAGAGATGCCAGGCAATCCAGAGCACGGAGTAAGTGCTGAAGATGGTAGGTAGGACAAACAGGTAGACGATGACCACCACGGAGGACGTCAGCAGGACAACCAGACAGACAAACACCTGCGAGGTCGGGAGAGGAGACAAGCATGGGCGGCGAGAAAAGTCAGGGAGCGTAGAGGCGAAAGAGAAGAGGGCTTACCACTCCAAACCAGCGGGTCATGTTGTCCACAATCCAGTAGACGGGTTCGAACGCACAGTCCAGCACGGTGTCGAAGTTAGTGAGGCTGTTGTAGTACAGGGAGTGGAGCAGCAGCTTGCTGTAGCTCCACAGCTCTGACAGCCGGCCGCCCGTCCACGGTTTCTTCACCCCGCTCGGGCCTCCCCTCTGCAGGCGGCACAGCCGGCACCAGCGCAGCGCCAGTCGCATGGCCCGGGAGAGCTGCCACCTCCAGCTGCTGCCCAAACGCATGCCACCACCGCAGCCGCCTCCGCCCCCTCCTCCTCCTCCTCCTCCCCGCCTGAACACGCGACCTTCCAGACACACGCAAACACAGAGACACACAGACCAGCAGTTACAGACACAGGCCATGCAAAACAGCAGCTCCTCGTAACGGAGCCTGACCACCACCGATGGGCTTTCCATCGTCTCCTCCAGGAGAGGTTTCAGTGTGGTGAGAAGGTAGCCGGCGGGAGGACCAGTGGGAAAGAGGACTCAGCACACAATGCAGATGACTCTGACTCCTAGAAAGCTTCCCCGTTCCAAGAAAACACTGAAGTCATCTGAGCACCGTGACAGCATCCTCTGTGAGCTAATAAAAACAGGGGCTATCAGGTGATGAGCAAAGCCCATCAGCCCCCACGACACAACTGCTCATTTAATAATTCACAGCAAATCCAGATCTGCAGGCCAAAAAGCCCAGAGAAATTAGGAGGGCAGATGCAAAGTGGTAACCCTGTAAGAGGAGCGAGGAACGGGGTGAACGTCCAAAGAGGTAAATAAAGTAGCTACCTGATCCTGGGCATCGTTTCATCACATTAGGTATCGATTACGCGGATAAAACTGGATGGCATTATTGATGGGCTGCGAGCAGAGACTGTAAATAAGTTTGGGCACCCTTCCTCAAATATCCCTGCAACTACAACATTTTCTTCTGCATAAACATGTTGGAGGTCTGCGTCTGAAAAGAGACAGAAAATGTGACAAATATGAAATATTTTCATTCAGTGTACAAATTTATAAATCCTGTAGCAGTTGCTCTGTCAAATTGTTTCTTTCTTTGTTTTGTTTTGTTTTTCCTTGAGATACCGAGCTTTATTTCTGTCTGGACTATGATTTTTTTTTTTTTCTTTATTTACGCTGGTTTGGAAGCTGTTTTGCCACAAGGATTTTCACTGTCAATCCTGACACTTTTTAACATTCGCTGTGATGGGTTGCCATGACAACAGAAGCTTGTTTACACATGCAAACATCAGCTAATGACCTGGATAACCCAAAATACGAGGAGGCGTCACGGATGAAGAGGAAGAGCGAGAAAGAAGAGGTTTTAATCATTTTTTTCATCCTGATCATCATAATGGAGTTTTAGCTCCCTTGGAAGTAAAATGGTGACATCATCTCCACGCTTGTTGCCAGGCAACAATCACCACACCTCAATGGATTCATGATGCTTCAGCCGAGCTTCTCTCTCTGACATACTCCCTCCTCCTCAGTTTTTATCTATTTTAATTTTTCATGTACAAATTTACCCTGCAACAACATAATTTCCCCTTTGTGGATTATTAAGTATTAAAAATTTAAATTAACGCATCATTAGTAGTATAATTACACACTTATTGTTTGGAAGAAAGAAAGCAATAAAGCCAACTACATAAGTGTGAGTCAGGAGTGTTTGTGTTTTCAGAAGGTTCTTGATGGTAGAGGCTCGCTCCTGATTTCACAGAATTTTGTTTCACCATCGTGGAAACACAAATGGGAACACTCAGAGCCGCCTTGTGAGAATCGATGGATGGAAGTGCCAAACTCTGGTTCAGGAGGAGACAGAGCCCAAACAACTGGGCGGTGAGAAACTTGTCCTTGATTCGAGCAGCTGTAGCCAGCTGACTTCCTGCATCAACACGAGGCGTGCTGTCAGTTCTGGACCATATTTTAAGGTTTTACAGCGCGTAGCAGTCGAGACAAGAAGTTAGCAGCAGGACTTAATGAGTCAGATACAGGCCGATTTTCCTCATGTGACAGAGGGATATATGTAGTATGGTCTGACAAGAACAGATCCCAGTTTTCCTCCAACCTTTGGTGGGTAGATTGTTAAAAAATGAATAATATAGATTGAAAAAACAGCACGCCATACCAGCATATTGTTACAATATCAAATAATTTTGATTACTTTAATGGTTCAGACGTCTTATTGTTTTTATCTTCATCTTTATATCAGAGACGGGCTTCTGTTAAAGATAAACTTGGCACTCTCTTAGGACAAGTCGCACTACACATCTGTACAGAGAGGCCATCAGCTGAATGAACAGGGTGTATAATATTACCACTTTAATCTCTCTGATATGTACCAGACAGAGGATACTTGAAGAATCGCCACACAGCGATGCCAAAGTCTCTCTAAAAACTGGCTTTCCTAAATCTGCTCTTAGAAGAAAGACATCCGAGTGCCTCAGCATCCGCTCTCTGTAATAGGCTTTAATTTGAACTTTTCTTCTGCCTCGGTCTTTCAGAGAGCAGGAAATGTCAGCTGAAGCCTTTTAGAGAGTCGACTAATGTTTTGGTCATTTGAGAAGGAACTGAGAGTTTTTTTGAGCGTCCTCACTTTGGATGGCGCGACTTTGTCACGATTTTTTTAAGCACTTGGTTTTGAGTCATTTCAGAAGTTATGACAGGTCCGTGCGTTTTTTGTTTTTTTTTTGGATAAAATAAAATCTTTCATAAATCCGACTCATATCCCTCCCCTTTATCCACAAACTCACCGGCTGCAGCAAACTGACCTCAATGGATGCAGTTCAAAGCCTTGAACTACTTTTCCCTGTTAAATGCCAAGTAGTTAATCAAAGATCCGTCTCACAAACTTAACATTATGTTGTTGCTTTGTAAAATTTAACCTGATGTGGTACAAAAAGGTTTACCACCCACACAGTTGTCATTGTTATGAAATCTAACTCTGACCACCAAAACCGCATTTTGAACCACACCGTAAATATATTTGCATCTGCTATAAATCTGGATATTTAAACACTGAGCGCTAGTGAAGACTGACTTTCTTTTGGAGCCCCCAGTGGTCAGTACGGGAACTGCAACTTTTTCTGTTTTCCTTGTTGGCTTCAACCTGGATGTTGAACAGTTGCTAAGAAAAGATCTATAAAAACGTGGTTGGAAATTGAGCTTTTCTACTCTTCTTCTATGGTATTTTTTCCCCTCAAACAATATCAAAGGAATTTTATTGACATCTCATGAAACAAAGTTTTTTTTAAGTTAAATGCTGCACATTTTAACGAACATTTATATTTTTCGTAAGATAGGGAGACTATGTCACTATGAAAATATGTCACTGTGAAAATTTCATAACTTGCAAATGCGTTTTACTTTGTAATCTTGTTAACCACTTTCATCTCAGCGTTATGCTTCAATGTGAGCTAGCTACCGACGGTTTAAGAGGTCGTTTTAAAATAGTAATAATAAAAATAACGATATTAAATCGTTACGGATCACAACTTTACCTGGACAGGAGAACCAGGAGAAAAAACTGAAGCACTATGATCAAGTCATGATCAATAAATGTAGAGGTTTACATTAATCGAAGCAAGACCAACTGTACAAAGCTGTGAGACCGGGTGAGACCCACGAAGCTCGTCTATTTTACAGATGCTTCACAATAGGCTGTAGAGGACTAAAGCTACCACGTCTCATGTGAAAGTTTGAGCGAAGAAAAATGATAGAAAAACGTAAATTGATTTTGAGTGTAATCTAAAAATCCGTCGTATAAAGATGTAAACAGATCCCTCGTTAAACATCGGAAACACACTGAAAGAAAGTTCAGTACTTGAAATATTAATTCAAGTGGAATCTCTTTTTCTCTGCTTTTCTTTGTGTTGGAGGCTTGAAAGATCACAATGCATTCTGGGAAATGTAGTTATAGTGTATAACAAACAGCATCTAAAACCAAGATTGTCTTGGTAATAAATGTTCACATGACGTATTATTATTTTAAAATGAATTTCTTAAAATCACTACGATAAAAATTTAACAATATTCCATGTTTAAAAAGAAAACCTGGTATTTTATAGAATTTCGGCCTAACCAGGAAATTCAGAGGAGTCACATGATGCTAAAAATGGCTGCGGTGCAGTGGTGAGATGCTATTTTCTTATTTATTCCGCAAAAAACAGTTAAAACGCTTATATTTTTATGGCACTCGACTTTACAAAACAGCACTGCAATGCAAATACGTACATACGCTATGTAATTGTCTGGTGGTGTCACGAACTGAATATTTTTCAGCTTTTTAACAAGTCTTTAGGAGCCAAAACAAGATTTTCAAACACTGCTGTCTGTAGTTGTGTGTTTGAATTAAATGCTCCTCTTCGGCTATGGTTTGGTTTTAGGTTAACAAATCTCATAGGTATGTGTCAGAGTTGTTAAAAGATAAGTGGTTAAGAGTTTCCCGACAATTGCTGACATTATAAATATACTTCAAACTACTTTACCTTTCTCTGCAGATATTTACAGCAGTTTACATATGCAGTTAGCTTTGCACACTTATTCAGTTTTGACCAAGTCACGCATCCGCTGTGTCACATTTTTTAACGGGCTTATGCAATGTCACAGCATTTGTTTTCTTCCCCAGTTGTCTTTATTTTCTAAAGATTTTCTCCCGATAACTGAGTAGGACGTTGCATAAAATCTTCCCACATATCAGTCTGAACCTTTGGACTCAGTTGTGGCCAATGAATAGGTTATTTTTCATGCTCTCTAAGTCACTTTTTAACATTTTGAACCTGATGAATCCTGAGATTTCATCTTTAGGATGTTCCTGTCTCACCAGGAAAGAAAACAAAACCTTCCTGTCCTTTTTTTTTTAATTGCTTCAGATCCCAATCTTTGAGGTCCTTTGCAAAAGAAAGCCTTAAAAGGAGCATATTATGAAAATTATTACCTTTTTCTCTGCTTGGCACAAATTCCTGGGGTCTTTAAAGCTGTTACCAATCCATAAAAGTAAAAAACATTTCTCATGTAGTGAATTATTTAGCTCTACAGCATCCTGTGACATCACAGACCCAGTTTACAGTAATATCATCCACTTCTTTCAGCTATGTCTGAATTTAACTTCACATCTTGTTGCTTTTACTGTAACTAAGAAGTGGAGGATGCAGAGATTGAAACCAGTTTCACAGTGGGCAAACCCTCAGAGGGGGTGAGAGTTGAGGGGTTAGCCCCGCCCCCTAAAATCAGCTGTTATGAAAAAAACTTAAAAGACATGGTTGAGAAGGGAACTTTTTTATTTTATTTTTTTACTATATTGTTGTGGTGTTTTGACCAAAGCTTGCCACAGACTTTAATACCCAAATAATTTGTTCTTTAGTTCTAGTACTTTGTTTTTTTCACGTTGTGAAGGTGGAAATGTTCTTACTTTCACAATTGAACATTCTCATAAAATTTACTGTTAATTTCCTTTGACAAGATTTCATCAAACTTTTAAGTGATTTTATTTTTTTTAAGGATCATTCAAGATTTTCCCCAGAGCACAGTTCATCCTCAAAAATATAACACCTAGAGCATCTATCCAGAGTTTCATCGTGTGGTGGAAATTTCTTTACTGAGTTTTAGCAGCTGTAGCGACATCCTTTAAAAAACAAACAAAAAAAATAGAAAGAGAGGTGAAAGACATGTTATTGAGAAGCCTTATGGACTTTATTTTTACTAAAGGATCAGATTGTTTTTCATTTAACTGTCTAGATGAGTCCAAAAGTGAAAATCAAAAATATTTTGGTTTCTGTAATTGGATATGAATGAAAGTGATTGTGTTTAATCACCAAAAGCTCCTGATTTAAATCAAGTTAAAATCGTTTGCCAAGATCTCGTGACCTTAGCAAAGATCAAATAATCATTCAGTTCATCGATGTTATGTTGTATAGTTCTTAAACTTGTGACTTGCTGCATTAATTGGGGTTAAACAAATTAAACTGTAATGTACTAACGGCCTCTTTGTTTTTGCTTCATTAAATCAAAATGGTGCCTTTTATTTTGATAAGGTTGTATAATTCCTAACATGTGACATTTAAGAAGTTGTTCCAGGTTCTAAATGTGGTTTGACATGGAAAGGTACAGTGTTTCGAGGAACAGCCTCCTGTAAAGTTTTCTCATTTGACAAACATCCACAGAGTTTTCTTCGTGTTTGAAGCGATCTCTCATGCTCTGACGGGAATTATCCCAAGTCTTGTGAGCATAAATTGTCATAACTGTGTGTAATTGAACAGCATGCATCTCCTGTCTGTTGTGGACACAGGCGTTCCCGCTGGCGTAACTATGACGATGAGCAGCAGAGGTGCAGTCCTGAGGCGGTTCTGGTCGAGTTCGGAGACTACCATCCCCTCAAACCCATCATGGTATCATCAGCCCCGCTGCTCGCCTGCAGCTCTATGACTTTAGTCCGTTTGGACATTTTTGTAGCTCTTTGAGAAAAAAAAAAAAAAACAACATGCTGCCTTGTAAACTGGAAGCAGAGATTTGAATCTTCATTATAGAAGTTGCACAGTTCAGCCTGTTGCCGTGGTAACTGTAGACAATTTGTATTGAATGACCCAGTTGTCAGAGTAAGCCTCTTTGACTCCATCTCCTCCATCCAGGTGACGGATACAAAAACCCGTCGTGGAACCCGCAAAGGCAGCACCTCCTCGTCTTCATCCTCCTCTTCCTCAGCTCCCGCAGACCCACTCAGCTCCATGCTGGACGGGACTGACCCCCTGTCCATGTTTGCCGCAGCCTCCGCCAGCGAGACTCCGTCCATGTCACACAGCAGCTCCACGGGGGTCAGCTCACGCTGCAGATGCTGCAGCTCCTGTTTGGGTCCAACAGTTTCTTTTACAGAATAAAAACAAATAAAAGTGTAATTGTTTGAAGCTGATAAAGAATGCTGTCCCCTCAGGACCTGGGGAGGAAGAGGAGGGAGAAGGAGGAAGAAGCCGTGGGACCAGACTTCGAACCCTGGTCACTGAAGCGAGGGGAAATCCTGGCCAGGTTCACCACCACCGAAAAGCTGTCCATAGTGAGTTAACCTTCGTTGTAAAAACAGATTTCAAGCTTTTGTTTAGTCGGTGCCTAAACAATCAGACTCTTAAATCCACTTCAGTCCCTTTTCCGCAAATCAGTTTAACAATGATGAAAAACAAACAACAAGGCCAGCAGTTATTTATTGAGTACATACACATGTGACATTTTATTTCAGTTTTTATCTCTGCTTCCAAGTATATATAAATAATGTATTCAATCTATTTGTTATCTGAAACTTTAAACTTCAGAAAAACTGGAAATAACACTAAGAAAGACAGAATTACCGCACAAAGCTTCCTGTCCTTCTTTGCCAAGGGGCAAAAATGTATTGATTAACTAAAAAAAATAAAATAAAATCTACCCGAGCTACCACCAGCATCTTGATGGTCAAAAGCAAAAATCATATTTTGCAGTTGTCTGCAGCAAACAAGAAAAGGTGTTCCAAAAAGTTGTGATTATAATTAAAGGTAGGATAAGCCATTCTTTTTATTACCCAGAACACTTTGTCACATTAGCTGAATGTCTCGTTTGTCTGTGACTGCTCCAGCCAATCACGTATAGGGGGAGGATGCATGCCCACGCCCACGAAGTGGGTGGTAGGGTAAGGGGGTGTGGCTTGGGGAGAGGGGAGGGGCTAACTCTGCGTTTTAAAGATGATCTGACATTTTCCAAACACTCCTTAGCCTGCCTTTAAAAGGCTTTTAAAACTTTAGAGATTAAAGCCATATTTTTATGTCTATTTCTTTGCAGAATCTTTGCATGGACTCTGATCGAGGTAAGACCTGTGTTTCAGTTTAACACGATCAAGTAATCACACATGACCCAATCAGAATCTGTACATATTAAACTTAAAAACCCATTTGCCTTTTAATTCTGTTTGCTTTTAAGCTTAATGATTCTTCTTTGTAGTTTATTTTATCTCCTTCCTGTCAGTACTCATTATATTAACTGTTATTTTATTATTTAAAAATGAAAGTGCCACTGTAGCAAATCAAAACATTTTTTTTTAATAGTGAAAGTAAGTGTTAGTGTAACTTCTTTTTTCCCTTGATGGATGAAGGACTGCGAGTGGAAATACATGAAAACACATTTTTACGCTATGATTTTGAATTTAGTAAATTATCATCATTCCATCCTGTTCTTCTGTATTTAAAGACATTAATTATAGTATCATTTTTTATTTATGTCGATGCATCTTTCTTGTTTTTATTAGGAAAAGCCTCGAGTCCTGGATCATCCGCTGTTTCAGAGAAAGTTCGTACTCGCCTGGAAGAGCTGGATGATCTGGAGGAGGTGGGTTACTTCACATTTGTTCAGGCCTTAAATAGTTTTATCTGGTCTAAGATCCAGAAATCTTGTGCTGCTATGCATCATCAGTTAAATTAATCTCTGGATCCTCTGAAACTGCTTCCTCTGGTGCTCTGATAAGCGTCCGCTGTTAATGCTTTTTCACGTCAACATCAGCAGCAGCTAAAGATTTTTTCTTTTTTTTTTTTTGAAGAAATGCACTGTTGTTTGAACTTTGTTGTTTGCGTGTGTTCAGGGTTCTCAGAGAGAGCTGCTGAACCTCTCCCAGCAGGATTACGCCAACCGCATCGAGGAGCTGAACCAGTCCCTGAAAGAGGCCTGGGCCTCCGACCAGAAGGTCAAAGCTCTGAAGATTGTCATCCAGGTAAGTCAGGCTCTGATCCTGCTCCTCTGTCTAAAGTAGGCATGTTGTGTTTATTTATTTTGTTTAACTTTTTTTTTTCAAAAGCTGAAACTGTTTCTTGCGGTTTTATCAAAATGTTGGCCCTTTTCTAATCTCATATTTTCAGCTGGTTTAAGGGGGTGGGGTCACAAATCTAGACTCCGCCCCCTTTCTGCTGGGGGCCTCTTTTAAAAGTGGTGTTAGTTTTGTGCTCTTACTCCAACAGTCTAGTAAATATAACATGATTTTAAACTGTGTGAAGATTGTGAAACTAAATAAATCTGCTTCAATCTGTGATGTCGCCTTACCGGCGATCTTCAGCGCCTCATTGAATTTCTTATTTTCCGACTTGACTTACGCAAAACAATTTCTTTTAATAGATAGTTACTTCAGACCCCCAAACATACGCCTTTTATTTTTCTCTTTAATAATATCACGCTGATTTTCTTCCGTGCTCCAGTGCTCCAAGCTCCTGTCCGACACCTCGGTGATCCAGTTCTACCCCAGCAAGTTTGTTCTCATCACTGATATCCTCGATACTTTTGGTGCGTGTGGAGCTCTTATTTCCCTTCGTTCACTCAACAGTAATTCTGAAGTAAATAGACAGTGGTTCTCCATGTTCACAGGCCGTCTGGTGTACGACAGAATCTGGACCATGTGTTCCGACCCAAGACCCTTACCTGGTAAGGATGACGTTTCTGCATCTCACTTGCTTTGCTGTTGGTACTTATGAGTGTGGTGTTGTTTTTAGCCTCTAAGTAGCTTCTGTGTTGGTGTTGAAAGATTCATCTATTGTGTTTCTGGGCTCAGACTCCTTCACGGTTGAAGACGTGAACGACACAGCTAAAGAGACGTGCCTTAACTGGTTCTTCAAGATCGCCTCCATCAGAGAGCTGCTGCCCAGACTGTATCCCTCACCATCATAGGACTTAAAAAAAGAAATATATATTCACATCATCTAGACCAGACCTGGGTTTGAAATTGTTGAAGACTTCTTTGGCTGTTTGGATCCTGAAAGTGTGTGATAGAAATAGAAATGTGGATCTTTAACCTCTGGTTCAGATATGTTGAAGCTGCCATCCTCAAGTGCAACCGTTTCCTCAACAGAGCGTGAGTTTTCACATTTAACCTCTTTCCTCCCTGAGGATAAAAATTTAGTGTTCATGGTTTTAAAAAGTCAGATTAAGTAGCCATTTATCTTCTGAAATATTCTAAAACTTTTTGAAAACTCTTTTGATCTTTGTGTTGCTCTGTCCTCCACAGCGGCATTCAGGAGACCCTCCCTCGGCTGACGGCCATGATCAGAGGGATCGGGGATCCTCTGGTGGCAGCGTACGCCAGAGCTTACCTCTGCAGGGTGAGGAAGCCTTTGTTTCCCTTTCCTCCACCCCGCTGGTGTCACACTTAATCGAAACGTTGTTCTGACACGTAGGTGGGCATGGAGGTGGCGCCCCACCTGAAAGACTGCCTGAACCGAAACTTCTTCGACCTGCTGGCCACCTTCCGGCAGATCAGCGGAGACAGCATCCAGAAGCAGCTGGTGGTCCAGAGGGTGGAGGTGCCCGAGTACCTGACGCTTTACTCCCCAGCCATTAACTGGATCCTGCAGTGCATCGCCTACAGAGCTCCAGAGGTATTTCCACAGGAGTCAGAAACAACATTATATTGAATATCTGCAAATGTTGAACTCTGTCAACGTCTGAGGAGGCTCAGACTTCCCGCCATTTGTGATTTTGATGTTTTGTCGTGTCCACCTCAGTCACTGCTGACAGAAATGATGGAGAGATGCAAGATGATGGCAAATAAGTAAGTTCCTTCAGCAACACAGGATAAAGACAATAATTACTACAATTTGTTGACTTTTTTCAGTCTCTTCTCTTTCTTTCTTATGATGGAGAGAAAAAAAAAGATTTTTTTAACCCCCTTCAAATGGTTAAATCTTGCTGATGCTCAATGTTCATGTAGTTAAAGACATTTTTTAAGGCCATTTGGAAATAATTTATGAAGTCACAGCCTCTTTAACTGAAAATGTATCAGAGTTACATATTTCATCTAATTATTGACATCCTTAAGAGAAAAAAAACACAAAAAGTTGTTGATATTTTTTTTGTTTTTTTTTCACAAACTGTTGACAAAGTTCAACTTCTTTGGTTTCCTAAGAAACTTTTGGGGATTTTGTGACCTCATAAAAGGATGGACATAAAAGACTTTTGAGGTTTAAACTCATGATGCTTTAAGAAGAAAATGATACATTTTACTTGACACAGTCTTATAAATTAACAAAATTCTTTTTAAAAACATTTTTGGGCTCCAATAAGCAGCTTAGAAAAAGCTAAATTCAACATAAATGCATTCTGACAACCATAGAAAGATAAGACATGTAATTAAAAGATGCTGACTCTCTTTAAAAGTGGTTTATTGATTCAAATATTCCCTTATGGCTTTTTACATTGGAATTACTCCGTCATATTGATTCTTCCTCTTCTTGAAAAGAACAAAATTTCCAAAAATTTCAAAGTCTGAATCCCATAGCTGCTCATCGTCTAGTTTACTCAACAATTTTAAAGGGTTAAATGCAAAAATGTAATAAAAACTCCTTAAATTTTAATTTGCTGTTTAAATAGGCGTTTAAAAAGCAGGAGGGATGTGAGGAGCTGAATTTTCTTTTCTTTCTCACGGCGTCTCTTCTTCTGGCAGTGCCTTGCTCCTGAATTCGGTTATGAGGGCGTTCAGGCCGGAGTTTGTCGCCGCCAGGGCCACCGACTTCATCGGCATGATCAAAGACTGTGATGAGTCCGGGTTCCCAAAGGTCAGAGCTCACAAGCTTTGGTTTTCCTAAACCGTCCTTGTGCATCCATCGCTGTTACAGGGGGAAATTTCCTGACCCGGTTGAAAGATGAATAAATGTTTGGCTGCCGTCTCCGTTTCAGCACCTGCTGTTCGGATCTCTGGGTCGCAGCCTGGCCTGCGCAGATCCACCGGAGCTGGAGAGGCTGACGATCCTGAACGAAGCCTGGAAGGTCATCACCAAAGTCCGCAGTCCTCAGGTTCTACATCACACACGACGCTGATCTTCCAGCCTGAATGCTCCCCGTTATTACTCAGCCGTTTCTTTTTGGATTTGTAGGATTACGTCAACTGCGCCGAAATCTGGGTGGAGTTCACCTGCCGACACTTTACGGTGAGCAGGAAAAAACGCAATCAAACTGATAAGCTTTTCCAACTTTCTCTCACTTTAAAACTTTTTCTTCTCAGAAGCGAGAGGTCAACACGGTTCTGGCTGACATCATCAAACACATGACCCCTGACCGAGCGTTTGAGGACGCCTACCCTCAGGTAGACACGGCGACGCTCTCCGTTATGATCCTCGCTCCATTTACTCTCTCATGACTTTTGTTTTCGTTCTGCGTGCAGCTGCAGTCGGTGATCGGGAAGATCCTCACCTACTTCCACGACTTCTCCATCCTCTTCTCCATGGTGAGCAGTTTGACATGAAGATTGAAGAACGCGGACTCGTTGTGCCTCATTTCCAGAGTTTTTGACTTCTCTGTTCCTCAGGAACGTTTCCTGCCGTTCCTGGACATGTTCCAGAAGGACAGCGTGAGGGTGGACGTCTGCAAATCCATCATGGAGGTCTTCATGAAGTAAGTTTGTCGTATTTGTCTTAATGTAAACATTTCTTGGAGGTCACATCCCACTTGACAAACTGTTGCCATAAATGTGTGCAGTTCTTTAAATGACCACTAGGGGACGGCGCCAATTTATCTCCACTGACTCTCATGTTAAAATATCCAACTTTACAGCACAAAAAAACAATTTTGTGGCATTATCCTAAAAAGAGCTGGTTCCTCCTAATTAGCTACCCTCCAGGTCGGCCTGGAGCCTTCCAGATTCAATCAGAGGGAATGTCAGATCTAGTTGATAATAATAATAATTTAACACTAAGCCTTGCTCAAATAACTAACTTGTTCAAACCGGCTCCCAAACTTGTTCGTTCCATCCATGTACTTATTTTTAGAAAAAAAAACAGTCTTCAAACCAGCTCTTCAGGGTGCTTGTCCAGTTCTTTTTATACAGTCCCTGATTATTTATTTATTTATTTTTGCCTTTGCAGATACCAGGTGGAGCTCACCAGAGACCCAGTCATCCTCAACGCCATGCTTCACATCTGCAAGACCATGCACGACTCCGTCAAGTAGAGTATTTGAATATCTGACTGGCGTGTGAATTTGATTGTTGTTTCGTGCATCTTCTCAGTCAGTAACTGCTCTCCTCTTCGTCTCGCAGCGCTCTTACTCTCGAAGATGAGAAAAGATCTTTGTCTCTGTTGATCATCGGCTTCATCCGCATGGTAAGGTTTCATGGGATTATAGTCCAGATGTGGTGTGTGGATTACTTCCAGCTGTGGATGAATGAAAACTTTAGTTTGGACTGGAGCGGCGTGTCTGACTCGGTCATGCTGTTCAGGTCTCCTTCGGCCGCGACTTTGAGCAGCAGCTGAGCTTCTGCGTGGAGGCCAGAGCCTCCTTCTGCAACCTGGAGCCGGTGCTGGTGCAGCTCATTCACGTCAGTCCAAGCCTCGCTTTGTGCATCTTAATTCCAACTCAGGAGCGCTGTCGTCATGTTCAGTGCGTGTCCTTGTTCTCGCCAGACGGTGAACCAGCTGGCCATGGAGACCAAGAGGGTGATGAGAGGGAGTCACTCCCGGAAAACGGCCGCTTTTGTCAGAGTGAGTAGACGGACGCTCGTGTTCTCTTCACGGACCGGCTGATGAATTCATCTGTCTGCCTCTGCTCTCCAGGCGTGTGCTGCCTACAGTTTCATCACCATCCCGTCTCTCAGCAGCATCTTCAGTCGTCTCAACCTCTATCTTCTGTCTGGTCAGGTTGCGTTGGCCAACCAGTGTCTTTCCCAGGGTGAGCAGCTTCATTTTGAGCTACGGTCACAATGACCCGTACCAACAGCTACAAGCACTCTATGAATGATTTCTGGACCATTTCCTACAGCCTTCTTAAGGCAGCCTTATAAGAATCCAGCGTTGGTAGCCTGTTTGTAAGTTCGTGGTGAGGTTGATGGTCATGTTCAAGATTTTCTACGAACGCAGCACGAAAACACCGCCGTACTAATGTCTCAGGAACAACCTAAGAGAACGACACACCATGTTCCTGGATTATTTAGGGTCATAAAATCGACCACGATGAAATACTGTTGCTTCCAGAAAACTGCACTTATTTCTCACTTTTCATGATGCGTGGGGCCACACCTCCGCAAAGGAGGTAGACCATGTAGTCGCCTTCTGACTCGTGAGTTTCCTACTGGCCGTATCTATGGCTCCACCCACCAGTGTCATCATCCAGGCCCTCCTGCCGCTGATAAAACTAAAGCAGCGGCTACAACCGCTTCTTCATCCTGCAGCTGTAGAAGGTGCAGCTGTAGTCCTCTCTGCGAAATTGTCATCTTGCAAATTACAAACCTTTTCACAAATTTTCTAGCAGATGTGATGTTAAAAACACAGATTTTTGGAGATACTGGACAGCCACCACTTGTATAGCCCGACAAAATGGGTTGAAAGCAGTAGGATCTTCCTACTAACGACTTGAGAATGCCCTGAGTTGCACGTAGGGGTGCCGTACAGCCACCTTACGACAACAGTTTTTGTAAGATAGGTGTAAGTATACCATCAGTGGGTTCCATGGCAACTATACGACAAACACAAGAACTGTATGGTCAGCATGAAATCAGCTCATTTTCTCAAGAATGCCTCAAGTTGCTCTTGTGAATTGAACTGCAGCCATACTAACTTCTTACAAAGGCTTTAGGAAACTACCTCCTTCCTGCTCCACGATTGTCTACAAACTCTAGATTTCATTAAAACTGGGAGATTTGTTTGTAAGAACCTTTGTGACCGTAGCTTAAGATTTATTTCTTTTCCCTCCTATACTAACCTCTCTCTTTTTCACCTTTTTTGTATTTATTATTACATCCCTTCCTCTTCTTACCCATCTCTTTTTTTTTTCCTCCTACTTCCAGCGGATGCTTTCCTGAAAGCAGCGGTTAGCATTCTTCCGGAAGTTCCTCGCTCTATCAGCGTGGAGGGGAAGCTTCGCTCTTCTGAGAGCTTCCTGCTCGACTTCATCAACAACTTCCTGGCCACGCTGCTGGTTGTCCCGGTAACGCTCTCAATTCTCAGTAGAGTAAGAAAAGGAGTCGTCAAAATGAGGGCGCTGAGCCCTTTGTAATGAGACTCCTCAATCAAGCGTGGAGATGTTCTAGACCCAGAGTTTCCTTGAACAGCTTGATAAATAGTTTGGTTTTTGCAGGACCACCCAGAGCACGGGGTGCTCTACTTGGTCCGCGGTTTGCTGAACATGGTTCAGGACTACACCTGGGAGGAAAACAGCGATGCAAAGGTGCGAGTTTACATCAGTGCTCTGCCTCTGCTGGCCGCCATGAGTCAGGAAACGTATCTTTACTCCATCCCCAAAGGTAACAGCACACAAACATGTGACTTTAAAGAAGTTTAGGACAACCTTTGCATCTCGCAGAAAGTTCAGCTTCTGCTTGTGATGTTTCTTTACTGTCTGTTTGGATACGATATTAATGTCTTCTTGTGTGATCGTTTTATCATCTAATCAGTTTTTTTCTTTTTTTTCATCAATTTTATTCAAACTAAATCCAATTTTTGCTTCCCCCTCCTAGTGGACTCCAATGAGACGCTGTACGGAGGTGACCCCAAGTTTCTTTCAGAAATCAACAAGCTGTGTGAGACTCTAATCGGACAGATCCTGGACCACCTGAAGACGCTGGCCCGGGACGATGTAAGGCCTGACAGAAACGCCTCACAATCGTGACTCAGTCTTGCAATTTCTGCCTTGGTTAAAGGTTTTTGGGGGGTTTTTTCTCCAGCAGAGCGCACGTCGCCAAAGTGCTCTAGCCTTCTCCCTATTTGGTGTCCTGCTAGCCCACGGTGATCTGAGGAACAACAAGCTGAGTCAGCTGGGTGTAAATTTGTGGAACCTCAGCCACAAGCAAGGCTACTGTGATACCCGCATCTCTGTAAGTTCACATCTTAGATGACAATTCATAACTGTGTCCTTGCTTTTCTACCATTGGCTCAGATTATAATAAAGCCACTCTTTGTAGCAATACCACATCTGACCACAAGGGGGCATAGTAATCTATTGTATTGCCAAAAGTCTTGTTCTGCTGAGGGCTTTGTTGCAAACGAACCTGGGAAGTCGGGCTTATATCAGCCACATTTTGGCGTTTTTAGTTTGGCTGATGCTAGTTTATATTATTTAACATTCATTGTTACTGTCCAGCAAAAGCTGCTCTTAGCTAAGCTCCTCGGACCAAGTGCCAACCATTTTACTTCCGGGTGGAGGTTCATGTGAAAGTAAGAGTTGTTGCAGTTCCTCAACTGGCCACTAGAGGCAGACTGCAAAAGTGACTCCATCTCCATAGACTCCCATGTTAAAATGTCTGGCTTTAGAGCAGAAATCAACATATTTACAGTCTGGATCAGAAAATCGTTTTTGTCTCTGTCGTTTCATTTCTCACCCATGACAACTCTGGAGATGATTGTTTTTTTGTTTTTTTTTAATCTAACAGAACCCGGAGAATTTATATAAACCAAAAAAATATATATTTCTAATATTGACAATTTGCTCAGCCAATAGCTAACCGTTATCACCTCCTCATCCAGAATCATCATGCTAAAGTGCTTAGAGAAACAACCAGCTGTTTGTGCTAACCCAGCGTCAGCATAATGCAGTAGTAACTTTTGATTTCACCACCTAGAACATGTTAAATGGTTTATTCTGCTGGAAACGTCAGCTATGGAAATATTTTGCTGGAGGAGCTGGTAGCCAAAGCTAATTTTGAAGGTGTGTCCCTGTCGGCTTTCAGAGCAACATGGAAGAAAAAAGGGCTTCAAAACATGAGCTTTCTCGTGATATGCTGCCCCCCTGTGGTCAGAATTGGTATTCCTAGATAGTAGCTTTAAGGGTTAACGTGCAGATTTAACCATCCTTGCTGTTTTAGCAGCTACCAGACAAAGGTTATGCTAACTCACCATGTTTTCCACTGACGTCTGCCCCAGGTTCGGACTCTGGAGTACATCAAACATCAGGCTCAGCAGCCCGACATGGCTCACCTGTCAGAAACAGTCCAGAGGCTTGCTCTGCAGTCTCGCACCTGAACACCATGTTTGCAAAACTGTTGAAGAACTTTTAAATGTCTACAATGTTGTAAATATGAACAAAAAGCAGAAAGTAATTGGTTATATGGGAACACTTGATGTTTGAAAGGATGTGAATGCGTTATGTTGGATGATACAAGCACACTACCTGTCTCATATGGCATTAAGTGAGCAGCAGGTTTGGGTCTGTACAGGTTTACAGAAAAAAAAAAGAAATCACTTCTTGAAACTAGTTGTATTTGACTCTTTAAATACCATCTAGAGTAAATTAACACACTGTTTAAAGTAAATAAAGAGAGGAAGCTGTTTGACATTCTTAAACTCATCTCAGTTGTAGTTTATTCGATGAATTCATGAACTATTGAAAAGGCAAAAAAACACTCTGCTTTAGTTCCGAAAAGACAAAATTGAGAACAAATGGCTGCAATGACGTTTGCTTTACAGAGTCTGCCTTTTCTCACATTTTTTCCCCCAAAACAATAATGACTACTTTAAGGTTAATTAAAAAAAAAAAAGTCACTAAATTTAGTTTCTTCCCACCTTGACATGTCAAAACTTCAGACAAACCAGTGAAGTGTTCAGCTAAAGGAAAATGTGCAACCTTGCGTGAGTTTCTGAACACACTGTGTGATGTCATCAAGCTGACTGGCCTTTGAGGGGTTTTTTTGTTTTGTTTTTTTTTTCATGGAAAGAAAACTTAACTCTTCACCCAGTAGTCTGCAGATAAATGTGACTTCTCATTTCTTTTACATGTGCCATTAAATAAATGTTTGTCCATCCTTGCAATACTGTTTTGTTTTTTTTTACTGTTAAAGGTAGGGTAAGAGATTTCTGGATGACGTCACATCTGTTAATGTTTAAAGAAAAGCATCAAACATCTGACTCCTTCCAGTGCTTTGAGTTGGTCAGGAGACATTCACCGACTGTGTCAAAAAGTGATCTGATGTAGAATTGCTTACCCTGCCTTTAACTGCCACATCACTGATCCCTTCTGACACCAGCGTTAAATAGTCGCTACCACAGCAGAGCAAGTACGCTAACGAATCTACACTAATTTATCTCAAAAACGCTGCAACAACCGGCCCTCTACGGGACAACTAAAGTAACTTGTATAAAACAAATATGAGACAAAAAAAATTGACAATTTGATAAATTATTAAAAGAGCTAATCAGCACTTATATAAAAAACTTGCCTTGAGTTTTGATCAATGAAGAGAATTATTTCACAATGTACTCGCTCCGTTGCTGTTATTTTACCTTTCTAAATGTAAACTGTTACCATTTGGGATGTTGACAAATAAAAAAAAAAAAGCACATAGACCCCTCCAAAACGGAAGACCTCTTGACATTCCTAGTTTGTGTTAAATGAAAGCAAAAACATTAACTCCTACGTTATAGAGCACAGTTGAGACAATTTAAAAATAAAAAAAAAATCACAGCAGGCAGACAAGACCTTAACTGATCAAATGTCACTATTAAAATGAAATCTGAATATTGTAAGTGAAGCTGTGTTTTCTGGGGACCTTTGATTTTAACACCAGCAGCTGAGCTGATGAGCCACTTCATGATCAGAATCTGAAGTATTTCAACTGTTGCAAAGAAAAGAAAAAGAAAAATCTTCTCTGTTGAGTGAGTACCGGAGCCCTGCTGCTGCTCGCCAAGCGCAACTTGAGTGAGCCATTTGTCTACAGACAGCTGCACGTTTGCAGTAATTTACTGTTAAGTGATCAGAAACGACACTATAATACAAAAGTGTTTGTTTGGCTTGATACTTCAGGTGCAACTCTGAAAACAACTTCCACAGAGCTCCGATGTCTTTACGTCCATGAAACTAGAGATGAGAGCTGCCTTGGCTATAAATACAGTTTATTTCTGACAGAAGAGAGTTGTAACGGAATACATTATTGAAAAAAAAAAAAAAAAAAAGAAAGAAAGAAAGAAATGCCATCTGCAGCTACACCACGGCTCTGATCGAGCTCTGCCAGACTGTCTGAGAAAAATGACTTGAGTTAACTGTAGTGAGCAGACTAAACCCGTTACTATGAGCAGGGTTTACACTTAAAGATGCCGTCCTCCCCACTGAGACCCTCCAGACATTTTCATCTCCTCGGTGCAGGTTTTCACAGGGAGAGGACAGTCTATCTCCTGTTTGAAAAGAGAAAAATCATACATCCCTATAACAGAGAGCAAGAGTCCGAAACAAACAAGAAATGATGACTAAGATAAAACAATGTCGTCTTACAACAGCTCAGCGAGGGGGAAGTTTGCATTTTGGCGCGGTCGGTTCAGACGGTGCCTGACGGGGACGTTTTGGTGGAATGACGCTTGTTCTGATTCTACATTGGGTGGCTGGGATGATGAAAGTTTTTGCAAACAGGACGCCTCTGAAAACACGGACCAGCGCCCCGTCCTGAGCCTGTTGTGGAGGTGAAAGAGGGAGGTGGGGTGGTCTTCCTCTTTTTTGTATATTTTATTATTTTCTTTTTTATTATTTTTTTTTTCTTTTTTTGCATTTGTTCATTCTTGTCCTCGGTTGCAGACTTAGTCCAGTTCTATGGGGCTGCTGTCCTCCTGGGCTTCTTCAGCCCCGTCGTCATCACCAGAACCCATCAGGCTGTTCAGCAGATTTCCTGTCGAATGCAACGATATTATTATCGTTATTCTTCCGATTAAAAATGATCAAATTCAGATACATACAGCAGTGATATCCAGACCTTCTACTGGCGCAAACAATTTTACAGTCGCATGTTTAACCCTGTAAAAGGCATACCCAAATCTAATTAGATGCTGTCCTGGAACCCTCTGGAGTTCATGCAAAAGTTTCGTCTCTGTAAAGGAGTTTTTCTTGGTTACATCATTTAAGCCTGGACTTCCTGAAGCCCGTTTATAGCCACCGTTATGCTGCACATGCTCATGACAGGAATCTGATTGGCTTTAAACCTGCAGCGGCAGAATCAGTGTCAGAGGTAACGCATAAGAGAAGGCGTGCGTCTCTTTTACATGACTTGATGCTCCGTGGATATTACTGGCTCTGGAGGTCACAGATCAACCCAGTTGGTAAAAAGATGTGAGAGTCCGTGCACCCACTTTTATATTATGGTTTTAAAAGTTGAAATATTTTGCAGAGTCTATGAGGATTTATAAGTGGGCCACCACCCAGTAACACGTTAATATAAACCTGTCATGAAACATGTACTTGCTAAATCAATAAGACAGGCCACACTCTGAGTTTAAGTGTCACAGCTACTTTCACATGGGCGTATTTTGTTTTTTACTGCTTGTGAAAACAGGTCTATATATAATCACAAGAAGGTGAGACTTCTAACACATTAAAGCCACAACTCCGCAGCATCAAGAACCCCTCCTACCGCACACTCAAAAGCATGTTCTGGAGTAGACATCTGCACCTCTGAACTCACCTAGCAGACCACCGTACGATGGAGACTGTTTGGGTGGAACGCCAAAGAAAAGTTGTCCTATTCTGTCAAGATACTGAGGAGCCGAAGACGAGTCGAGGAGAGAAGAAGACGGGGACAAGAAGTGACACCATTAATTTCTAACATAAAGATAAACACGACAAAATAATCCATGATATGTTTCTAAACATAAGTATGAAAGCCTCACCTCATTATACATGGGGTCCCTCTTCAGCGAAGGCTGATATTGCTCACATAACACTGTGAAAACTGTTAATTTACCCCTGAAGAGAAAAGAAGAAATATCTCAATTTCTAATATGTCATGGACCAGAGTAGGACGCTCAACAAGAGCCGACTTGTCCTCACCCGTCCACTGCCAGCAGCAGAAACCAGATAAAGTTTAGAAGAGGCTGGACGAAGGGAGGGCCCTTCTCTATGGACGGGTGTTTCTCTGTGTAAGTGCTGAACACCACGGAAGCGCTGTTTTTGTTCTTTAAGCAGAGGAACCTGGAGGGTTTGAGAGATCCGTGTAAAGACACAAGAGGGAGAGAAGAAAGACAACATTTTTAAAGCGTGACCGAATAAAAACGCGCATTAAAAAAAAAACCAACTCAGACTTCAAAAGGAATGCCTTGCAGCAAAAAACTGCTATGACGTCAACATTAAACTTAAAAAAAAAAAAAAAGGTTGGGTTGCATCCACCGACAGTTCACTCACTGTAGGACGGCCTGCGCCACAAACATGTCGACTTCACTGCGGTAGCCTCGCGATGCAGAATACTCCACCAGCATCTGCGCGCAGCCCTCCCCGTCAGACGAATGCAGGAAGTGATAACGAGACTCGCTGTAATTTTGCTCTGGAAACAAAAATAAATAAATACATTTTACGTCCACATAGAAACAGAGCAACAAGTGGACCAAAATAAAATGTAGGTACAGGTTATAGGTAATGAGAAAATGCATCTTATTCAGGGTGAGATCCTAACTGCCTACAAACATACCCACTGATTGATATGGAAGACCAGATAAGCATCGTTGGAGAGAAAATTTCAAAATAAAAGTCCATCTTTTCTGAGATGTAGAACATGATTCAGTTACACAACATGGTTGCCCAATCAAATGGACATTATGTTTTGATGCGCGTTATTCCCAACTACCTCATGATGGCCTTGTTAGAGCGTTTGGGTAGCAAGATCAACGTTTTATTTGGATAATTACATTTATAATGTTTTATCAAGAAACAATTAATACCAGGAAAGACTAAAGGCTTCTGGAGTCCAGAAGGTTTTTTCCTTTGACGTTTATGTGATCAGGCCAATATTGGACAAGTCCTCATTTTATGGTCAGGGAAAGATAAATAGAATATTATCAAGGGTTGTTCAGAAATATTTAATAACTTCTTTTGTCTGCTGGGAACATCATAGGATGTTATTCTGCCCAAAATCATTTAAGCTGACTGGAATCCCTTTTTACTGCCTTTTTTAAAATTATGTACGTGTGCAAAAACAGAAAGATGACACAAAAAAAGAAGTGATTTCAACATCTCCGTGGGGCTTTCTGGCTTGTCATGCTACAAAAAGTCAGAACTTATATTATTAAAAGCAACTTCATTCCACTCTGGTAAAACGGCAGAGGGCTTGCTGTACTGTTTAGTCTTACTAAGTTGACTTAAGTAGCTTTTTTTTTTTTTTTTTTAAATGTACGTCACTTCTATCGCTTGCGATTGTTATTCACAAAACATGAGGTAAGTGATTATTACCTTTCCACAGGGTGACAGCCAGAAGTTGGTGGAACTTTGGATGACCCAGCTTGCTGGATCCTCCTGTGGACCACTTCAAGGCTCTGGATACAAACGCAGCTCTCTCTGGAGAGTTCTGGTCCATGAGACTGAACAGCTTAGCCAAGCTTTCTGCTCCATAGACCCCATACACACACACACACACACACACACACACACACACACACACACACACACACACATCAGAAAAGGAACCTTTCAACTTGAAATTTCATAATATTTCATTTCATTTCATTTTGTAACACCGAAGAATATATCACTTCAACAATAAATTGTCAAGACATCATCACATCTTCAATAGTCAAGACACGCAAAAAAAGAAAATTAAAAACAATCAATCATCGACTGAAATTTAGCTTTAGGCCACCACAGTTGTGAAGCAACACCCAAGTACTGGCATGCTCACCTGTACTCACATATCAAAGCTTGTGCACATATTTAAAGAGCATGAACAGTTTCCCACCAACCTAATATTTCATCTTCAACTTTTGCATCAGACTTCTCCAAAACCTCCAGCACCAGCATGGACAGATCCGCTGCACTGTTTTGCTGAGAAAAAAAAAGTACAACCAACTTTATCTTTAAGCTGCACGAATAAGTATAATCTGTCAACCAAAAATGAACTAACAGATGCTAGATGTGCACACACTCAAGCTGCAGCACAAAACTACAGACTACTATTACATGACGACATTTATGTCAATGGATAAAGGAAGGAAATGTAATAAATGTGGGTAATTGATGAGGGTTATTCTCACCACTCTGTTTAAAACCAAAATAGTATTACCATACTTATTACTCTCAAATAACCTGTTTCAGTCTTACATTAGAAAAAAAGAAAATAATGTATCCACTGTTAAATCTAGGCTAAACTCTAACATGATAATAAAGGTCTTAGTAGGGCTGTATGATTAACTGCATTTGTGATAAAATTGGGATATCATAAAATGTGATTTTGTAATCGCAACGAGAGTGATTATAAATTTGCCAAGTGATGCGAGTGAGAGCGGAGCTCTGGACTGAACCAATTTTTCATGTTTACACTTTAATGTTGCGCAGTGGCCTCTGGCTCGACGGACCTGTCAGCAGCTGGATCACCTGACCACTTTAGACTCGAAGAGAAACACCACATTTACATTCTGGAATTATTTGGGTTTTAAAAAGAAGATGCTGCGTAAGGTCGTGCGTAGAGCATGCCGTGCACTTTGCTCCATACGAGCACAATTTAAAACAGCATGGGAAAAATCACTCAGGAAAAAGCCAAGTTCTTAGCTAAAAATTCAGTGGCAGAGCGGTGATCAAGCCTGGATTCACCACACTGATAAATGTAGGAGTTTAAATTGTCTAGGGCTGAGCTCTGACACATAAGCCGCTGCTACATCCTCAGACACATATCTGAAGCAACAAACGTTTCTCATGATTTCTGGTTTTATCTTCAACAATTAAGTCAATGAACCTCCTTGGTGGTTATTTTCTGGTGGTGGGATGTTGGACACCAAGAATTATCTGCTTATTAGAGCTCTGATTAAAACTGTCAATATGCTAGAGCACAATGCTGATTTATCTTATTTTTTCTTCAAGTAAGTCAGAGACATTGTCACTCTCAGTTCACAGATCGTGAGTAACAGATTGGTCATTTACATAACCTTGGAAAGAAGTGCTTAAAGGAGTAAAATCCTCATCTGGTATTACTTTTCTTTGAGTTTTTTGGTGAGTTTAATTATACCACTTTAAAATGGAGCAGGAGCGATCTCTAATAACACTGCAGTTCATTTCTGAATCACAACACTAAAGTACTTTACATTGCATTTTTGAGCAATAAGACCAGGTCCTGTTCAAAAACTGCTCAAACTACAGTTAAATTAACTCTGGAGCACATTCAGTTTCTTTTAGTTATTAACAGTTATTAACCCTGGAGAACCCACGGGGTCAAATTTGACCACCATTTTTTGCTGATACCCAATGTAAAAAAAAAAGGGTTGTTGGGTTCTCCAGGGTTAAAAATAACCAAATAACTCTTTCAAATTTGTATAACCTTCATTGTTACATTGGCAAGTTCATATTTCAACTTTCTGTCTTTGAGGTAGTAGATCTGTTGGTTGGTGGTGTGTAAGTAATCTGAATAAAACATCCTTCAAAAGAAAAAAAAAAGTTATATTATCCATCCATCTATTTTCTATACACACTGGTTCCTGTACAGGATCACAGGGGTCTGCTGGAGCCTATCCCAGCTCATTAGAGGCAATAAGTAGAGGCACACCCTGGACAGGTCACCAGTCCATCGCAGTGTTATATTATTGGTCTGTATATTCTATTTACTGACTAAATTAAAGCATGCAAGACTTGAATCGCAATTGTGATACTGGGGGCGGGGGTCTCTATGAGATTATTTTCAACAACTGTACATTCTTAAGACAGAAAAATTGTGCAGCATGTACCTGGTTATAGCTGAAGAAAAGCAGGGCACCATTGTACATCAGTTCTCTGGCCTCTGCGTGTTTTGACTGTGACATGTACCTAATGAAAGACAGGAATATTATTATTACACATGGAATGATATTGCAGTTATAGACAGTTAATACAATAGTGATTACTGACAAAGTACATGCAAAAAAAGTGAAAAAGCTCAACTAACTTCATGACGTGGAAAAGTATGGCATTTAATTAACTTGATTTCCAACAAATCATTTAGATCACAAGCCAGTGGTAGGGGGAGGATCCTGTCCAATTTGGTAACATAGCTAATATAATTATGATTATTATTATTACCGTGTCTATAATTTACAGTGTTAGAAGTATAAGGTGTACTTTTGTGAGACTGTTCTGAAATCAAATTCTTCTGAAAGTGCAGAAAAAACAAACTATGCAGAAACATACTTGGGTATATTTTTGTTCAAAGTGCAGCGGAGCATAAAGTGGTTACTTAGCTAAATGCTAACACAGCTGGCCAGCTTCAACATGTTTAAGTCGTGACAACTTGGCCCTAATAAAATCGATAGCCGTTATATTCTGTTCATTTTTAGGGTAAGTATCCTTCACAAGAACACATGAAACAGGTTGTTTCACTTGGCCGCATTAGTATATGAGCTAACATGACTCTTTTATCATTAGCTTAGCTAGGAGCAGACAACGTAGCTAGGTGATAGCTATGGTTAGCACTCCCGTTAAAGATCGAAAAGACTCCTGTCCAATCAGCACACGGAAAACGGCGAATGGGCGGGTCCGCGATGATCTCAAACCAATCACAAGCAGCAGTCAGAACAGAGTTGACAGCAGAATGATCTGGAACAGGCAGGCCTCGAAGCCAAATTACAACTACAACCTATCTAAGAGAGCAGTGATAAGCCTTACCTAAAAAATAAAGTTCTATACATCTGATGTGCCTCATAGTAATCTCCTTTTTCTACGCTGGCTCGCAGTTTTCCTTCAACCCTTTGGACTCCTCCACGGTTTCTGACGCTGGAGCACCTCAGCGACTCCGGCTCCGACATGGTCGTCCCTTCACGGCAGCAGCAGCGCTCAACGACGGTGTGCGAGTGTTGACAGAGCAAGATTTTACTACAGACGTGACCCTCCTCGGATTCCGTAGCCGGTGCGTAGTAAGGGGAAACGTGAAAACCATGGCAACCAGAGTCCGTTTACAGAAATGTATGGGACTACGGATGAAGTTTACGAACTCTGGTTATAGTTGAACCACCATAAACTTAACATAAACTGAAGATGAGCGACATGAACTTGACGTTCTTCAGTTTCAAGTTTTGCTGAACCTTTTACTGTGTTTATCACCGAGTCGAAATATTGATTAAAACACACCGTTTTCCGTGTGTGTTTTATTAAAAAACACAGCTCAGCATGAAGATGAATATTTTTTCTTCCATTCGATACCTTCATTAAATTATGATTTAAATTATATCATTATGACATACAAGTGGAACAACAATTTCTTGCTTTTGTGGTGGATTTCAGAGAGACGTGCCAGGAAATTGGTTAAACAAAGTAGTGGGCAGGAAAACAATTAAATCTAATAAAAAATATAATAATAATAATCTATATTTGTCAGTATCTACCTCACGAAACACACTGAAATTTGTCCTCTGCTTTTAACCCATCACTAGTTACACTAGGAGCAGTGGGCTGCTATTTTTCCAGTACCCGGGAAATATATAATATATAAACTATATACTTCCCCAAAGTGAAATTAAATGTTGCAGTAGTTTTCATGATTTCAGTCTCTTCATGGACCTATTATAGAGGTTTATTGCTGTGAGCAGGAAGCATTTCCTGTAGACGTCTGTGTTGCAGCAGATCTGAAGAAACCTCTGACTACACTGTTTTGTGAAGAGGATGTTCAGGGTTGGTAATGATCTTCTTCATTTTATGGCGTATTCCCTTTTGCACAGCCAGCACCAGAGGCTCCAGAACAGAACCAGGCTACTTTATCAGTTTGCTCAGTTTCATTAAGTAACTGGCTCTGATGCTTCTCCTCCAACAGATGACTGCAGATGTGATTGAACTCTCCACAACAGATTTGTAGAAGATATACAAGATCTTGCTGCAAACTCCAAAAGACCTATACTTCCTTTAGAAGTATAGTTGGCTTTGTCCTTTCTAATAAGCAGCATCAGTATTGTATCTCCAGTCCAGTCTGTTGTCCATGTGAACACCAAGGTATTTATACTCTTCCACCACCTCTGCTTTTTCTCCAATGATGGAAAAACTATTTTTAAACTATCTTGAGAAACTGTTTACACACACTTCCTGCACATTAATCAAATCAAAATAAAATACTTTATATGTTTAACTGGGAAAAAACTTTTCCCTTTGTAAAATGGCTTTTATAATAAACACGTGCAAACAAACCTTAAAAGATGCAAACTCAGACTTGTTTGATCTATTGTGGTTCACTGTTAATGAATCCAACAGCTTCGCTGTAGGATTATAGTATATCACTCTATCAAATACTTGTTTTTATCTTTATAATGGAAACAATGTGTCTTGGATACGCTTTTATTTGTGCTGATGCAGTCCCAAGCTCTTATAAGAAGTCTGGCTTTTAATTGACCTTTATTTTTACCAATAAAAAAAAAACATGGTATAATATTATCATACTATTAATTATTAATTATATTGTTCCTTTTTTATTTGTGTCATACTATCAACTTTCCTTCTGTAATCAGAAGTTTAATTGACATGTTGCTGATATTCTAAATATTAAACTGTCTAAGCATAAGAGATGAAGTAATTCTGGCAGTGATGCATGGAGTTTCCCATGTACCCTCAAACTGTAAATGTGGGTGAAGTCACTGTTTCCACAGTTACTGTTAAAGTGGATTTAGACATGACTAAAAACACTGATGTCTGGGTTCAGGGATCATAAAAGAGTTGATGTAAGGGGTGATTGGAGGGAGAGGGAGTGAGGTGTAATGCTCTCTGTTTTCTTTCAAACATCAGAGGTGACATCATCCAGAAATCCCCTTACCCTACCTTTAGGGCTGTTTTAGACAGAATAAATAAAGATGGTATCTGCACAGCTAAGATCTTAAAGCCCCTCTCTTTGCTCATGTGTCCACATGCAGCTGGCCTGCAAAGTGAAACAACACAGCAGAAGTAAAACCTGATCTGACTGGCTGATTTTTGTTGAAAAATCAGCATTTATTTAGCCTTTATGAATCTCTTTGATTAGTATTTTAGTGTTCTTTTTTCCATTAGTATTTATAACTAAATTCATGGCTAAAAAACTAAAATTTTGTATTCAGTAACCATAGTTACTAACATTGCAAAGGTTTTTTTTTTGGTTGATATTACGTGTTTAGATGTCTGAGGTGCCAACAACCAGGCTGCAAATATATTTATTTCAACTGAGAAGTTGGACATTTTAATGTAAGGGTCAAAAGGACTTACTTTTGGGAGCCAGCACACAGTGGTCAGTTGTTTTTCCTACTTCCCAGATGGCATCAACCTGGATGTTGGAATATTGGCGCTTGATGGAGTTGAGTAAAGCGGCTGACTCCACCCAAGCGCCGACATCCTGTCTTCGAAGCTGAAGCCAATGTGGCCACTTTTCAGAAAACCTACGGGTGAGTTTGTCCAGTAATTATACAGTCTATGACTCCAGTTCCTAAAACTGCCTGCTCGGACATTTTCAACCAAAGCATGCCAAAAACATTTCTTTTCTTTTCATTTTCTTTAATGCTTTCTGGAGCAGTGAAACTGTACAAAAAGCAATTTCCTCTCCAGGATCAATAAAGTATTCTGATTCTATGGATTCATATCAAATGCATTGTGTCCTGTTCAAACTTCAAACTCATGAGCTTCTGGTGTACAAAAATTCACAGTCTAATCTGAAGGAACACGTAATGGTAAAATGTATTTTCAGTTCTTCCTTTTAGCTTATTTATCATCTTATTTAAGTCACTTTAAAACTTTAGGAATGCTGTGAGAAGATATTGTTTTGATGGTATAAAGCTAACATGAGCTTATTACTATTATCCTAATTACTTGAGTATACAATTTAAATCCTTTTTTGTAAAATTATTGTCAAATATTGGTGGAATTTATGAAAAAAGTAATGTATGTTAAGTATAATATAAAATCTCTTCTTGAGAGTACCAAAGCTGTTGAAAAGATCCAGGTGCTCATGTAGGACATCTGGTCAGTTCAGTCTTGATTATATTTAATTTATCTTGATTAAATTGTCCAATCAATTTGTTTTCTGTACCAGTACTGTGCTGGTTGTTAAGAAAAAAATGAAATTCCTGTTTTGTTTTGTTTTTTCCAGCAGACTTTTCAATTTTGCCAAGTTATGAAAAGATCTGTATCACTTATGCTAAAAAACTTTTTACTTCTTTATTTCATTTTAATTTTACTTTAAAAAAGCAAAAAAAAATTTTTTTTAACCGTTTGAAACTAATTTATTAAATTAGCCTTACAACAGACTGCACTGCTTAAACTTTCACCCTGTTGCCAGATTATACTGTAAATATGCTTCCAGATTAGTTGTTTCTTTTTCCATAGATATCTTAACATGAATATAGTTTGAATTTTTATTCTTAAATTTTTATAAATACCTCATGTTTGTTCTTGCACCAGGGATGAAACACAATTTCAACTCTGTGTGTCTGTAGATATGGCAGTTTTGACAATAAAGTTTTTTTACTTACTTACTTAAGAACATTTCAGATAATGCACTTTCTTGCTTTTACTTGAGTAAAAAAAGTACATAAGTATCTGTACTTGTACTTAAGTATAAAGTGTGAGTACTTTTACCACCTCTGCTGGTTGACTTTGGATGAAAAGTCAAATTGCAAAGACTGCAGACGTCTTCTTTTTTCTCCTGCTATTTACAACCTCTGACACTAGAGGGAGACAAACACCACCCGGAGAGGGATGGAGCGTCAGCTTTAACGACTGAAAATCTCTAGACTTTTAAAGTTTATCTTTTCTCTTTTCTCTTGAGGTCTCTGCTGTGTGAGCAGTTTCCCTTCACGGCAGTTAACCAGTTAGTCAACCCGCAGGGGGGTGACGCTGTGAAGGAAGCGGCTCTCTGCGTCTCACTCAGAAGGAGGGTTTTCCGGTTAAAGTTTCCTTTGTGATTCGGAAGTGGCGGTGTGATGCCGAAGCCGTTTATCCTCAGACTCAACTCACAACAGGCGAACATGAAAAGTAAGCACAGATATGAGGCTTGAACAGACACCTCTGGAGCTTTGGCCGCATGTGTAGATAGATTTAGTCGTAACGTTACCCTCGCAGACGGCGGTTAGCGGCGCTGCCTTGCTGCGATGGTGCGCTAACGGTCGCTAGCTCCGCGGTCATCATATTTCATTTATGCAGCACCGACTTCGTCATTTGTCATCTTCGGCAGCTGTTAATGTTCACCGAGTCGCTTTATGTGTGTTTGTGTGACTTTTTTCCTGCCGGCGGCTCGACTTTAGTTGATGTTGGGGATGTTTTTAGGTGAACTCCCACCCAGACTAGCTAACAATAGCTTAGCGTGTGTGTCTGTTTTGGACAGTGACAGCTGCGGACTCCGTGACATCTGTGCTCAGGCCTCCTGAAACCTGGATCGCTTTGGCTCTCACCGTGGGCTGTCACGATTCTCTTTAAAGCATTTGAACTACATTTGTTGATTTCGTTTACCTTTGCATTATGAAGTGAGCACACTGCAGCTCATCATCATCATCATCATAGTCCATTATGTTGCAGAGCTAAGCAAAACATGTCTTTGACAGGTAACTAGACAGCTGCTACTCTTATTTATTATATTTATTTATTTTTTAACAGAGCTGCTTGAATCATCGCCTTGATGAGATGGAAACCCTTCCCTTCCTCCACATTTTGTAACACAGGTAAGTGTTTTGTTTTTTTTAAATTTCAGGTTGCAGGTTGGAGCCACATCCTTTACCTGGAAGTTGAGATCTGAGAAGCTGCTGTCGTTGGTGTTTTTTCTGTGTTTCGATTTCAAAGAGCCAAAGCTGTCTGGGCATGCGTGCATCTGTATGTACTAGCATTTCCGAGAGACGAGTGTGGGCGTGTGGAGAGGAATGTGGGTGTCTTTCTTTCCTGGGTGCAGTGCACAAGAGCGTGCTTAAACAGCAGCCATCTGTTTGGTGAAATTTGGGATAAAATATCCGATGATCCACTGGCCAGTTTAGGTAGATGATATGTCAGATTGCAACGTGATACCTTAACAGCGGAGATGCAAAGCCAGGGTTACTTTCCCACGTCTGATTGAGGGGAGATAAGCATCTCAAACTTAAGTGTTGTACACGTTATCTCACCATCTCATCGTTGTGGCTTCCACAGTTGCTATGAATGAAAGTATAAAATATATTTTGTTTCATATCAGTTCCAGATCACATTTCATTTTCAACCTCTGAATTCCCCTTCCAGGCTGTATTTTGTTTGTTTTTCTTACCCCTCTAAACCTGTTTCCTGATTTATATTTTGTACCTAGTTTGACACACTTTTACCTACATTTACTAAGCCCGGCACAGCTGCCTGCAACATTTCTTTTAAAGCCTCTTATGTAATCAGGTCAAACTTGGCATGCAAACTTCATCCATGCCTTTGTCACTAAGTCAGAGGTCTTTTTGGCAGATGGTGAATTAGATTTGGAGAAACTCAAAGAGGATTGGCAGGTTGGTAAGCTGATGCGAATACAGTGTCTCTTTTTTTGTTCTCAACTTTTTTCTGCTGGGAACACCACAGCAGATCACCTGTCATCTGTACAGGTTTACTCCAGGTGAACTATTGTGACAGAAGATGATACAGTTGATAAAAGGGCAAGGCTGCATCAGGACGGGAATCTGACATTAAACCTATTACAAATCACTGAGCTGAACATGAAACTGCCTTGTTTGTTTCTTTTTTTTTTTTTCTTTTAGATATCTACATGTAATAAATTCAATTTTACTTATATGATTGTGTATATGCAATCTTTAGGGATCCACAGTATGAAAATACTTATGTTCTGAAGTGGTTTCTTTCTGGTTTACAGCTAACATTGACCCGTGATGGTTAAATACACATTGTTTTATTTAAAAAGAAGAAAAAGCACTTGGCAGCATCATTATATTGATTCATTACCCTTCACAGATGTACTTATGGCAAGGTCTACTGTCCTGCTTGTTTTAGATGTTTCCCTGCATGATCATTATCTGATTGTCATCAAGGTCTTCACTGGTCTGTTGATGGTACAGCCATGTCTGTCAAGGTGTGTTGAAGCAGGGAAACGTGTAAAATATCACCGGTGTCAAACCCCAGCCCTTCAGGGCCTTGAGGTGTCCTGTTTTAGATGTTTCCCAGCCCTAACACACCTGATTCAAATTAATAGTCATCATTGGCTTCTCATCAAGGTCTACACAAGCCTGCTCATGATACAGTTGTTTATATCATGGTCTGATGAAACAGAAAAAACATCTAAAACACCCAGGACATGGCTCACAAGGACTGGAGTTTGACACCCCTGTAAAACATGCAGGACGGTAGATCTTGAGGGTCAGGATTGAAGACCACTGCTCTACTTGAACATAGGAGTAGTTCACATTGAGTCTATGTCAACTTCTTTTTGTTTTTGCCACATTTATCAGAGATATACTTATGGCAGTTTTCTTGAACAATTCCTATTTCTTAGAATTCTGACCTAATGATTCTGATTTTGGCATGCAGTACATAATGACCTTGTTTTATCGTTTGGGCATGTTCAGTTGGTTGATGGACTTATAATTGTGGGATTAAGCTTGTGGTCCTAAACATTTTGGTTGTTCCTAGATGGGTTATATTTACCTTAGAGGCTGCACAAATTGGTGCCTTTGGGTGTTCTGCAGTCTCAGTGATAAACTTCAAAGACACACTTCCTGGCAATTGCGTCATCTCGATGTGCTAGCAGACTAGAGAAAGTTTGGATGTCAGATCAAGTGCCGGATATGTTGCTAAAGTTTGTCTTTTGCCCAGTCGTCCCCAAGGACGTTAACTGTTTACGTCCCCTTTTTGAAATCATTCCAGGATTGTTGATGTGTTAGGGGATGGGTTTAAATGTGTGAAAGCCGAGCTGAAGTTAAAAGAAAGATAGATGTATAAATGACCTTTTCTAAAACAGCTGCTACAGCAACAGTTGTTTAGTTGAAACATGCAAATTCTTTCCTGGTGGCTGATTTAAACCCTAGCCTACAGCCGTGCATTCCTCCTCTTTCCTCAGTTGTCTGTGGGAGACGGGGAAAGAACAAGGACACTACCCGGCTTCCAAAAACTGGATTTTGGACTTGTCAAAGCCTGTGAAAGTTCCCCTCAGTCCCAGTTATTCTCATCTCTGATCACCTTGTTAATGTATTGCTTAACTTTTTAGTGATTAGCTGAATGTTTTATTTTAAAAACATTGTTTATGTATAGTAAGTGAAAGAATGAAGGTGCTGCAGCTGGAGAGATTTGTCTCAAAACTCTTATTTTGTACATTTAGCATTCGTTTTTGGATGTTGCACCACACTTTGTGATGAGACCTCAAGGCTGCAGCTCACTGATGTACGTCCAGCTATTTATATTCTTTTGAACTGCCAAATTTATATACAGAAACAAGCTCATGGAAAAATAGATGATGTAAAGTGTTAACCATGAAAGCCCACATGCTCAGTTGCTAGGTAATAGTGACATAAGTCTCACATAACAGTCATATATGGACCAGTCTTGACATTGTTCTTTTTTTTTTTTTTTTACCCTGTACTTTAATGAATTGCACCTTTTTAAACAGAAAATCCATGTAATTGTTAATGATGGTCTTAATCACTCTGTGTGTGCTGATTGTTTTTTTTATTAGATGTAAAATTTTGAATACTGTGTTTTTTATTCCAGGTGCCTCTCCATCACCCTGGCAACAATAGACTCGCGCAAAAGGGAGGAGCCAAGTCCTGGCACTATGGAAGTTACCGCCACATCAGGGTTGGCCCCGAGCCCTCAGAGCGAGGCGGTGACCAACGAGCTTCAGGAGCTGTCCCTTCAGCCTGCTCCGAATGTGCTGCCTCTACAGGAGCGCAAGAATGGTGAGACCACGATGCTTTTTAAAAAAAATTTTTTTTTTTAAAATAGGCGCTTTGTATCACAGTTTGGCCCCTTTTTTTTTTTTTTTTTTTTTTTTTTTGAGTTTTATATGGATTTCAAATCGCCTCCATCCTACAAAAATGTCTAGTTTTGCCAGAAGCAGGAACCAGTCACGCTTGTTTTGAACTGTAATGTCCAGTTGGTTATAGTATAAAGGGTAGAGTTACGATTTATGTTTGTCCTGGTAGTTTCCCAGGGTTGTATAAAGGGCTGTTGACTGTTACGACTTTCTTAATAACCCCATTTGCATGTTTTGGATGCAAAGCTATTTTTGAGCCAAACACTTCCTTCTGCAGATAAAGTAGAAAAACAAAACAACATGTGTGCAGTGATGTTTTCAGGCTGCTTTTGAACATTTTCAGCAGTGACATTTTCAACAGTGACATTTTTAGTTTTCATGTTTCTCTGAAGAAATGCTTGAAAGACATTTACTTTTTGACCTGTTTCCCATCAACAAATCAGTCGTTTAAACCTTAATGTAAAGATAATCTTTTTGGCTAGTAATAATGATTTTTAAACAAAGCCAAGCAGGGGAGAATTAGGCTTGCCAGTCATCCTAATTATTTTCTTTTACAATGCAAACATTTAGATCTCTTCATCTGGATTTGACTGTAATTGCCTCTGGACACTGCTGGATAGTTATACAACCAATCAGAGAAACTGGTATTAACCATGCTAACAACCCAAAGTGGCAGGCTTTGGTCTGTTTTGCATTAAAACCTTTTTGATCCAGAGTGTCATTAGCAGTTCTGCAGCCATGTTGATTATTTTGGTTCTTGGATGCTTCTCTATGACTTATTATATAAAGCCCAATAGTGTCCCATTATGATTAGATCAGTACGTTCTGTACCGGTGGGGATGGCTGTGAATAGGTGTGGTACCAGATTCATTTCACAAGAGTGAATTTTCACAAAGTGAATGGGTCTGGCCTGCTAGGGAAGGGATTAAATCATCAAAACTGTCCCCTTAGAGAAAAGGCTGCATGAGACGGAGCGACTGGAAAGTGGAAAATGCTTATCTGAGAGGCAGAAGCTAAATTTTTAGATCGTGTGCCTTGTTCACTTGTCAGTGCTGAGATTAGCTCACCTCAGAGGGCGACTAGAGGCAGCGGAGGTAGAGAATGAAGTGCTGAGGTGAAACAGTGCATATGTAGCAGGTCGTGTGCTTTTAAATCTTCAGAAAGAGGAGAATGATGAAGCTTCTCCATGAATTTCCTTGCTCCTCTGTGCTGACCTTCTGCTACAAAGCAGATTACAGTGTTCTGCATGTTTGCTCTGTGGAGTCGACACTTAGCTGGCCTGTTTGTGTCTGGAGATAACTCATCTTTGGAGTGTCTGGAGTGCTGGACTCTCTTCACAGAGAGGATTGTAGTGGTTTGAATTATGAAGAAAAAGTTGACTGTTTATGCTCACGTTGCCAGATTACATGTGAAATATTAAATGAAGGCCATTAGAACTCAAAAATTCTGTGATGCCTGAACTTTAATATCTGTCTCCAAACCCATATAATTAATTTACTTTGCTGATCAATATCAACTAATTACTTTTTTTGTATTGGTTAAAGTTGTATTTTAGCTGAAGCTCTTGACATGCAAAGATTTTAGCTTCTCCTGTGTGTATCAGCTCCTTTTTGCAACGATTTACTACCACCTTAGATCATCCATCCTCTCCGTCATCTGCAGAGGGAATCAAACCATCAGGTTAAGTACAGTTGAGCCCAAAGTAAAGCACATGAAATCAGCTGGGGTATCTTGGTATTTGCAAATCACCATCTTTAGCATACCAATGCCTCTGAATGGTTCCAGCACTAAGTCATAAACACATGCAGTCAGATAAGTAGAGATATCAAGAGATTGCTCAGACCCAGGTTAGTGTAACCGACATCTAAACAAACACACACACCTTGGCTTTTTCAGAGGAGCCAGTCGTATTGGCTGTTGCTCCCAGCAGGGTGTCGGCTGTCTTTTTGTTTTGGACGTTTGACCTGGTTTTGGTTTGATGAAGGCTGGGCAGGGCTGCAAATGATTTACCCTCTGCAGGGCTGTCACTCAACTCTGGCGGAGAGTAGTGCATGAAAATACACATGCACTACTGCACAGGTAACTTAAAAATTGTAGCCGTAGTGGAGTCATAAAATGAGATAAAGGAGAGGAAAGAGTGTTTGTCACATAAGACACATGGCAAGTGATGATTACATCACCTAAATGTTCAAGAATGGTTATGTGACTGTTTGTCGTAGGACATGTTTTTTGCACAGACACAAAGACACACTCTTTCACAGCCTCGGGTCACCACTCCCAAATTAGACAACCTCTGCTCTTGTTGGACTGTTTCTTGCACTTAACTCTGCCAGTCAGAGGCAGACATGTTGATGCAGGCACGCCTGCAGCCTATCTGGAATCAAAATTCTTTTCAGAGAAATGCACGGTTGCTGTGAAATACAATACAGCTGATAGTAAAGCTTATCAGAGCTTTATCTTTTAGTACAGATCGTGCAGAGTGAGTTTTCAGAACGTCATTGCCTCGTACAGAGAGACGTGACATGTTTGTTAGGGTGAAAATTTGAGACAGATGTTCAGGGATGTGTGTATAAGAGAGGGAAAAACAATCAGCTTTGATTGAAGTTGTGAAGGCTGGTACAAAAAGTCTTAAATTCTTTTCACATTTACTGTCTCCCTAGTGACAAACTTTCCCTCTGCATGTTCTGCAGCAAACAAAGGTGGCGACTCTCTAGTCGTTTGATTGAGGTTGTTTAAACGTTTAGTTGGGGACGCTAGATTGAGCATGGGAGTATGAGCTGCAGGAGCAACAGGAGGAGGAGGAAGTTCAGAGGAGGGGGAGGTTGTATCTGAAATGGCAGTATTGCATAACTTCTCAGAGGGAACAGAAGGAAAGGGAGGGAAAAATGGAAAGCAAGAAAAGAGGGGGTGTGTTACTTGTACTTGAGGAGGCGAGGCCAGGCACTAGCTTGTTCTTTTTCTTTCTTTCTTTTTTTCTAAACTGGCTGAAGAAGAGCTTAGAAGTATATGGGAACTTGAGACATGAAGATTTAACAGCAGAGACCGGAGCCCGGTGGGTGGACCTTGCTGTCACCCAAGTAACAATAATGGACAGACATGCAGACCTATACACGCCCTCTCCGTGGAGACATGCACACACTTGTAGATGCAGCCCAGAGAAGAGAATGTGAGGTGTGCTGCTACCTCTGAAATCCCAGGAGCCTGTCAGGGCTCTTCTTCTTCTGGACGTCTGCTCTGCTGTCTGCCGCTGCCTCTGTGATTGATCGCGCTGCTTGATGTTACTGTTCGGGGAATATGAATCGCTGATCTCGCCAGGAAGGTGAAGCTTCCCTTCAGCATGGTCCAGAGGGACATGACCATCCAGTCAGGTAAAGTCCATCTGAGTACGCCGTCTACTCTTTTCATGTCTGAAAGTTACCTGCAAACTTGATCTTGATCGGGTATTGGTAAATGTAAAGCATATTTGAACTGCAATCCCAAACACTGGAGCAATTATTAAGCTGCAGAAGTTTATAACATTGCATAACTCATTATGTTGCATTATCAATCAAAGCTGTTGGCTTAGGCTGGAAACCGATCATTTTTATGTCTCATTTCAAATCTTGCATAACCATTGGGTGCCATAGACTTTAAAAAAGCTGGAGTATAGTATGAACAGCTGTAAATAAATGAGTGTCCTCAGGGCAAGTGAAGCAGGCAGTGTTGGAAGGCCAGGCTGTGGTTTTTCTTTCTTCTCAGAAGGAAACTCATCACTCACAGCAGCTGTTTAACGTCCTGCCGGATCAGCACCTCCTCGTAAGCACCGACTGCAGACAGCAGGGCAGGGTCCAGATGTGACGGGAGAGTTGGAGGTTAGCTGAAGAAGGGGAGAATAGTGAACGGAGCTGAATGAAAGTGGGTTAGAGGAATCACAGACTCTGCTCCAGATTCGAGTGGAAATGACCCACTCATTTCAGTCAGAACAGATTGTTCCAGAATAACGACACTGACGACTTCTGCTACCACTGAGACTAGAAAGAATCTCCTAAAAGAGAAATGCTGTGAGACAGTTTGGCATCTGTGTCTGCAGAAAGGATGAACAATTAATGACAAAGGATTTAAGATACAATAATTCTGTTAAAACCAATATTTGAAAGCAAACAAGGACCACAGGAATGTTCATCATACCGTCACTGTGGGACTAAAATGGAATTTAAAAACACTATTCCATTTAGACTTGTAAACAGTAATCAATAAAAATCGCACGCCTCTGCGTCCACACCCATGCACAGTGACAAGCGGTGATCTTTAGTTGATGTTGACTCACTTTATGTTGCAGTCCTGGTTTGACAGGTGGCAGAAATGACCATCTTGTTTTTCAAAACGCCAACATAATCTGCCAGGAGCTTGTGCCGTTTGCCGGTGTTTAAGATGTGATGGCTCGAGCTGCAGCCTGGCCGAGGCGCGCTTAGCGCAGCAGTGATTCAGGGAGCTGATGGTACTGTTATGCAACAGATTGGGAGGCTGCCAGCAGCAGAGGCCCCACAGTACCCTCTCAGGCCTGAGAGTAGGAGGGGAGGGAATGGGCAAGACCGAGAGATGGCAAGAACTGAGGATAGAGAGAAAACTGAGATGATAGTACAAGGAAAAGCTTAAAATGTCACAAGAAAGGAAGGAAGTCGCATTAATCTTTTAGTCCACGCACACAGCTGCCAGAGACACGGTCCAGCTACATGTCCTCTTTACTTTTGTGCCCTTGACTCGATCACAGCGTTGGATAATCTCCCACGTGGTTAAAAAATATGTGAGGACCTAAAAAATAAATGACATTACATCACAACTAATTACTGAAGAGCATAAACTTGTTCCAACAACAGGATGCTTTTAGTTCTAAGTAACTAGTCTGGTTGAATACTTGTAACTCGATAATGGATGAATGACTGCATGTTTGAAAAAAAAACCAGCACAAATTTCTCTTTGAAAAACATGAGAAAACTCATTGAGTATAAACAACTGGAGACCAAATGGTTTGAGCGTCGACTGCTGTAAACAGGTCTCCGTCTAATAAACACACAGGCACAAACAGTTTTACGTAACCAAGGCAAGTTTTGCAATCAGCTTGACATCCTAAATGTGTCCAGCACACCTCAAACACCCACAGGACCATGCTTGATTAACCAATACACACACACCTTGTGTGGCTGTCAAGACCTGGACGCACCCTCGCAGGAACTGACGGCCTTCGTTTTTCACAGTGTGTTCTGACGGCGCAGTGTTTGGACTCGCATGAACACATTCACATATTTGATTTGGTAAATTCCTGGTAGATAATGATGAGTCACATAGTGTAGCTAAACAACTTCACTCAGATCTGTTGCCTGAAGGCAAAAAAAAAAAAAAACAAGAAAAAAAAAGCGCTTCATCAGCTGCGCAGTTCTGCTCGCAGCAACAGCAACACGATTTCTGCACACCCACAGGTACAAGCCCACTCACGCAGTGTCTCATCTTTATTACAACATCAACTTCGGTATTAAAAGAACAGTCAGTTCCAGGCAGACGACCACTGAATGGTGCACGTTTTTGTTAGTTAATGCATCTATTGCGTACCTTCCAGACCCTTCAAAATTGTCAAACTACATCGAGAATTGAGCAAGTAAACAACCATCTTAGATGCTCTGGACGCAGCTGCAGCAAACGTTCAAATATGCACATTTATAATGAGTGTTTGGGTCAAAATGAGAAAATAAAAACGAATGCAGCATTTCATCAAAGCAGCAGTCTTGAGTCAAAAGTATGCTTGATCCTAATGAGATGGATGGAGATGTTGTCAGATCATGGGACTAATCTTGTCTTGCACCTTATGGCTGTACAAGCTGTAAAAACACTGGAATAAAAACTGAAGCAGATGTAAAAGCAGCAAATCGATTTATTCCATCCAAACATTTAAATATGTGCTTTAAAGTTGGTGCAGTCACGCTCACAGACGGTTTTAAGGTCCGGCTATCGCAGGGCCAAATCTGCTCTTGTGTGAACGCTCAAGCATCACCAGCGGAGGATGCATATCGTCTCCTTGGTCTAATTTACCTTGTCTAACCGAGCTAGCTGTGGTGTTTGTGAATAATAGAAGAGCCGTTAGTCTGTGACTCACCTACCAGCAGCACTTAACGTTTGCTAGTGAGTACAGCAGAGGTCACTGTGAACTGACGGGACTCTTGTTTTGTGAGTGTGACTCATACAGAAGCCATGAGATCTGTTTTTATACCAGCAGCAGCAGAACTTAAAGCTGTAGGCTACACTTTATCGTGTGTTCATTTGCTGGCATACAACTGAAACAAATGTGTTTGTATTTGAGTGCAGACATGACAGATGTTGGATCTAATGCATCAACTCTACATTTCTGCAATAGAAGCAAGAGTGAGAACCAAACCCCTTTTCCTCATAGACTTAAAGTTTTTAAATAACTTTAAGCGGCATAAATAGTTACTATTAAAAACTCGTGGCTTGTCAGACTTTAATTTGAAATACTTCTGATCGCCAGAAATTCTCTGCATCAGATTTGTTCATATTTGTGTTCTTAGTAATAAAAAAAAGGTTCAACAAACACTTTGTCTGCTCCAAAGCAACAAATTCAGTGTAAAAGTTAGTACCTTCCCTGCTATTTATTTATTTGTTCATTTATTTATCTGATTATTGTATTTACTTTAGAGGAATAACACAAAATCATCTAGTATTTGGTAAATAATCCATCAGACTAATAAGCTGTGCAGCTTAATGCTTTTATTCTCCTTCAGGCTGTCTATCACAGCCTGAACTATGTCTCAGATCCTATAGGCCTCATTGAACATGTCGATGCACAAGAAGAAGTCTGAGCGAGTGGGCTTGTAAGTAGAAGAGCTTGACCATGTTTTAACAAAAAGAAAAAGAAGAAAAACAGTATTGCAGCAGTAACACCACCTACCCACTGTAATGCACGGTGGTGGAGGGATGATGATTAGGGTTTGTTTTGAAGCCACAGAACTTTGACTGCCCTACAGTCATTAGGAGAACCATGACCTTAGCTGCATACCAGACTATCCAGAGGCAAATGTGAGACAAGCTGTCCAGCAGCTGAAACTTGGTCGACATTAGGTCAGACAGTGGGACAATGATTTGAAACAAACCAGCAAATGTGCATCATCATGGATGAAAGTTTCCAAGTTCAGACCTCAGCCCATTTGAAACGCTGTGGTGGGTCCTTCAGAGAACCATGCACTATCAAAGGCCCAAACCCTAAATATTCAGAAGAAAAAGGGGCCATAGTATTGTTTGTCTAATACAACCTCCAATCCACCAATTATAAGAGAGTACTCGAAGTTTCGAACTCTGTCTTGAAGGTTTTTTTCATGTGCACTTCATTTTGCTGTTACATCTCAGTTTAAAAGAAAAAAAAAGAAACCTGTAATAGTGACCCCATTAAAGGTCTGTGTCTAATAAAAACCCTGATGCTGAAGCAAATTGACGGCCAGGCTTTTATTAGCCGTTATACTATACAGTAACAGAAAGAGGAGAAGACAGGAAGGAAGAAGATGTCTACAAATCTCAGAGAGCTGATGGAAACACTTTTTAAAAACACATGTTGAGTTAAGTAAAAACTCTTATAAACAAAAAAAAAAAAAGTCACAACTTGGTAGTTACATTTCTGTCCATTTCCAGTTGCCTTTCTTCTTGTTTTTACCAGTTGTCTATTATAGGACAGAGCGGGAAGCCAGTTGTAATGGAGAAAAGAAAATAATGTTTCCTCCGTAAGTAGGGCAGGAGGTTAGGGGGTTTGTTACAATAAAAACGATTGTCAGATGTTTGAGTTATGTAACAGTCTGTTACAAAGCCGTCATCGCTGCTCAGAGAACACCCTTCCCGGCCTTTCCCCTGTATTCCCTCTCCAGTCTTCTCTCCCCTTTGAAAATCTCATTTGCTGACTATGACCTCAGCTCTTCTCCTCCTTCAGTTCTTTCTGTTTTACAGTTAGACGTCCGCTGGACTGCTTTTTAATGGCTTTTATTGACCAGACTGTGTCACATAAGAGTGCTGCTCCGCGGTGGTCAACAAAGAACCTTGAACTTCGTTAACAAAGACCTCTCAGAGAGCGCTTGGTTTCTTCCAAAGTTTAAAGTCACCAAAATGACTTTCATCTGGAATCAGTTGGCCATCATTTGTTTTTATTTACAAATATGTAATAAAACAATGGAAACACAGTCATAGTTATAGTAAGATAGTATTTATTGAGACCTTGGAGTGCTTACAGCATCACTAAAAATAGACAGAGCTTAGTGGTTTTATGATGTTCATTCATGATGTTGACAAACCTGCAGCTTAATCAGACTTTTTAGAAAAAGGAAAAGGTGAAAGGTGCAAACCAAACAGTCCCATGACTGCAGCAGACATTCCTAAGTTGTGTATATTTATCAGTTATCAGTGCCGTTGCAAGCAAAATCATTTCAAGTTTTATCTCCAGTTAAGATGGCACAGGCCGTTGCAAAGATTTATGGCTGAGTATTTATTCATTAACTTGTCTTTACTACATCATTGGACTTTTTATATTTTTTATATTTAGAGAGGCCTTTGGTATCTTTGGGGTTTTCACAGTCGCTATAAATGCCTTTGAAGAAATCTGGCCCGATGTCAAAATAAACTCCTGTTTCCCTTTATGTCAGCCCAAATATCTAAACATCAGACTTGTTATTTCAGACTTTGTCAGGTTTAGGGGTGCTCTCACATTTGGTTGTCCGTGCTGTACTGGCCTGTGAGTTTATATAGAAGGTGTAAGATAGTAATAAACACTGTTTTTGTGTGTTTTTCAGTGGGTGAATGAGAAACACATCTCACAACCCAAAAAAAATTCAAAAAGTGATTTTCAAGTATGGACCTTCCACCATTTGACAAGTCATATTTTTATCTGCATCATGAATGAATCTGCATCAGTTGGTGTCAATAATTGTACCGTTAAATAAAATACCTACGTGTTAAACTGAAGTTCTGCAGTTGTTCATTTAGATGTTGCATCGTTTTTTCCAAAAGGTCGTGTGCGTTTGCTTCATCTCCAAACACACAAAGTTGGCTACACACCTCGGGCAGTGAGTTTACTCCTTTAAGTACAAACACAGAGCGCACCAAGTGATTAAGTACAGTCTTGCTACTGCATTGTTTACATTTGGGTTTTGTGCTAGATTCCACATCCTTTACTCATGATTACTCGCATGGTTACCGTGGAGCTCCAGGTATCCTCCGTGACATTACTTTGATTCACGTATCGTTAAAGGGTTTCCTTAGATTTTATTTCTTTGCAGTTCAAGAATGTAACTGGATAACTGTTAATGAAAAACAAGTCCGATGTGAGAGTTGAGTCCCAGCCAGAAGCAGAGATTGCTGGTAAATACCACAGGAGAGTGGGCGTGGGTAACTAGGAAGTAAAGGGGAAGAAAAACACCTTCTGTTTTCAAGGCTGGAATGTTAATGGTTGGTTTGACCTGTGCCAAACTGGCCGGTCAGATTGTGTTTAGTGCATTTTTTTTTTTTTTACTATTTTGTACATTTATTTCTGTGGTAAACTTGTCCTGTCACTTTTAAGGCACCGTTTCAAAATCCAAGCACTTCGTGGGAAAATAGTGTAGGCAGTTGTTGGCAGCTTCTCCTCAAGTTTGACATTAAAATACTTTTATTTTATGAAAACTTTTCTTGGATTAAGTGACATATTCCAAATTTAATGCCAGGTTCAGAAGGTTGCCCAAAAAAAATACAGTGTGATAGATTTATTGAGGAAAAAATAAAAGAATCTGGTCAAGGAACAAGTAAATATATCAAGCCAATTAATTCATGCCAACTTTAGACACTTGGCGCACTAGTCAGGCCTTTTGGCATCTTCCACATTGTAAACAAAATACTGGTTTCCTAATTATGTTTCATCTTAATCAAATAAACAAAACAAATTATGTAAATGTAGCAGGTTCGATGCTGAGACATATTTATTGACCAGTTGTGTAATAATGAGCACTGTTAACATTTCAGCTTTGCAGTATCTTTTTTTTTTAAATGTGTAGAGGTAAAAAGAGAGAAAGTATACAGATATTACTTCTGAATGAATATAAGCTGGTCATATTTGAGTTTGAACAAAAAAGGAAGTAAATGCCCAAGGACTTATCATAACAGAAAGACAATTTGTTCACTGGAGGCCCAGATAGATCAAGATGGTGGTGTTTGTGTGCTGTTGACCTGCAGTACCAGTCTTTGGGGGAGTTTGTACTTGGGTCAGGTTGTCTCACAAATCAGGATATCCACCCTGTTTCAGTTGTTGTTGAAGTACTTTAGGATTTTACAGTACTGCTATTTAGAGTGATTGTCGATAGTGGGCAAAAAAAAAAGAAAAAGATTATATATAATATACAAAAACAGGAACACAAATCTTTTCTTTATAAAGTTAACAATAGAATCTTTTTAATTACTTTAGACAAAAAGAAATACCATTCATATGTTTGAGTGGGTTACTGCACTGTTGTCAGATTAGATGTTTGTGACTAAAAAGAAACAAGTATCACTAACGTTGCCTTTCTAGTTGCCTTTCTTTCATTCTTTCTTCCCTTTTTTTTTTTTAGTTCTCAGAAATAGTTTCAGTGAAAGATAAAGAAATACTCAGATAAGAGTGTCCAGGGTCAAATAGTTTTCCTGGAATGTCCATAAAGACAGAACTATGACTCTCAATTTTTCTTGTTAAAGGTTAAAACAACCATTCAGTCAAATAGTTGAGAAAACAATCCACTGTTCTATTTATGTCCTATCTGTGCATCAACAGCATTTAAACTTGTTCTGCAGAGATACTGCTGGTACACACTTTAAACTCTCTTTGGCACCAGTTCATTGACCAGTTTATCCCACAGGGATTTATTTTCTCCAGAGACTAGATAGACTGGCACAATTTGGTCTTTTTGGCTCTCAAGTGATGAATCTCAATGTCTTTGGTCATTTCTTAACTTATTCACTAAAGAAGGTAGTGTGTCCATCACAGTCTTTTGGATTCCCACGAAAATCCTAGTCTGGTCACCCGTGGTCGTTGGCGATGGGAAAATTCCCTCTTGTGTAATGGGTACGGTATCCATGCCATTCACAGAAATTAAAACTAGTACAGAACATGCTGAAACAATTGCAGTGGGATGGGGGCAAGGTTTATGCAATAACTAAAACAAGTTACAACATGGCTGCAGAATTGCTAATAATACTTTAGATCAACATTTTTTTCCTGCAAAGCTGACGACACTCATTCACCATCATTCCCACGCCACCAAACGCCATATTGGATGTCTATTGATGATTGTCACTCTACATTTGTCACATGATTTCGCTGTCTCTGCCCGGTGAGAGGTGGTTTTCTTCCTCTGGTCTGGCCAGTCGAAGTGGAATCCAGAAAAACCAAACCAATTCTTGGCATCAAAGAGGAAAAAGAATAAGGATGGCCTGCCAGCCTAATAAAAACCTCTAGAACTAATAAGATGTCATGTTATTCCTTTGTTTGCTCGACTTTTAAATGTTCATTCACTCATACCCACTTCACTCTGTAATTCATAAGCTGTGTGAAGACGAGAGAGGATAATTGTAGTTTTTTATTCCTCTGTTGGCGCCACTCTTTTACCTCAAAGCAACACTGATAATATGAGCCATGGCATCATTTAAAATAGGTAAATAAATATAGTTCTTCCACTCGATGAGAGCTGTTTTTTACACTCCCAACCTGCTTGGCCGTACTGAATATCTATGATCAGGCATCTTCTGAACAGCTCTGAGCGACAGTTGATGCCTGCAGTCCAAATCTAAGTCGACTGAATAGCTGCTAATTCAAACAAGAACTGGGTCAAGAGGAACCGTGAAATGTACTGCCCTCACACTTGGGCCACCAAGTCCTAAAACCATAAAAACTCCCCTTCAAACCGTCGGTGAGGTAATGACGGCTATCAAATAACAAAGAATTGATTCATACGTTACCGTTGAGCTGTAAATCATTGTCTTTCCCTGTGAGTGACTAGAAGCTCATGTGGAATCAAGTAAAGGTCTTGCAGAATGAATTATCTTAGCTAAGATGCATTAAAGATGATAACAGAGCGTGTGATGTGATTCAGAGAAGCTTAAAAAACACGAGGGACTTTAGTTTGAAAATAAATGGGCATGCCACTCATGGTGTCCTCGGCTCCTGTTTTGTGTGTGTTGCTGAGATTGGTTCAGCTCACACATTAACAGCCTAATCCCGGTGTGTGTTGTCATCTCTGCGTTTCCTGCCCAGACTGTGAATCATAGCAGCAGGTGGACTTTAATCTCGCAGTCATAACAGACAGTAATTGTAGCTACCAGACGCCGTTTGTTCAAGGTGTCGCCTGTGTTTTCAGGTGGGCTTTGGTCATGTTTGCCACCTGCGCCGTGGAAGTGTACTCATTTAGTACGCTTTGAAGTACCAAAGTGCTGAATTTTTATACTTGATATTTTGTTACTGGTTTCACCTCCTCTCTTAGTTTACATGTAAAGTGGAAAGAAAGGCTATGGAAGTGGTTGGTTTGTTTTTTTATGGTGTGTCTAATAAAACATTGATTTAGTCCAGGGAAGTAAGGCTTAACCTTCTCTTGTGTGTCTGCTGGCTGTGTGATGTGTGTGCCTCAAAGTAACATTACCCTGCTGGTGCACAGGTGATACCAAGCTGAATATAGCCCCCTTATGGCCAGCTGGTCTTGCTATTTAAAACGGATCGGAGGTGGGGGGCACGGGCGGCGTTCGCCATCAGCATTCTGCGGGAGCCACATTCAGCTTGGTTTTAGTCTCCAACCGCTCAAGAATCAGAACATTTTTAGACAAGATTGGGATGCAGTCACATTCTGCATATGTGAGCGGCTTTGACCCGAGGTACGACTGTCCAGGAAACGTTTGAGCGGTCAACGCCTGTCCGCCAGGCTCTGAGCACGTGGGATTCACCCCAGTATCAAGTTTACACAGGCATCTTTGAGAACGGTTGTTTGTATTGGATGAAGTCGCCGCAGTTATTGCCGTTTCTCCCCGTCCAATAAAAACCGTCCATAGGTTGACTGAGTCACCGGTTTTGAAAGGACGCCTGTGTAGCCAGAGACGGCGTTTAAGATCACGTCCCCTGTGTCGTTGCTGTGATTTTTGTTCTGTGTGGCGTCTTTGTGTTCAACAGGGAGGGGGTTTGCATGTGGCAGCCCCCCTGAGCTTGTAACCGTGAATGAATGGCAACAGCTGAGCAGGAGAACTTTATCAGCAACACTTATTGCTTGTGTGTGTGTGTGTGTGTGTGAGTGTGTGTGTGTGTGTGTGTGTGTCAGGGTGTGTGAGTGTGAGTGTGTCAGGGTGTGTGTGTGTGCATTAGATTCAGGAGGAGCTGCAGCTAAAGCAGTCTCGCTGGGGACTCTCTGCGCTGAGCTCACTGCCGTCCTCTCTTCCTCAGCCGCTGGCCTCTTTTTCACTTTCCTCCCCTCGGCATACTTGTTCTTTTTTGTCCGCGACTCACCCTGTGGATTTCTTAAGCCCGGCTCCCTGGAAAACCGCATAACGGTTCTGTCGTGACTCGCTGGCTGCCACCGCAAGGAAAGGAGAGATCGGAAGCCAAAAAGAGAGAGGGAGAGAGGCAGAGACAGACCGATCGATCACCCTGGTACTGAGACGGAGTGGGAGTGGGAGCTGAGAGCCGAGGCAGCAGAAGTGTTTCTCTTTTGCCGTTATCATTTCACTGGAAACAGTCTTCGACTCGAATTGGAGTCTTCCAAATCTTTTTGATGTACGTCTGACCCACGGACAGAAAGGACAACTTCTGACACATGAAGGACTCTTCATTTTCTTCCCTCTTCATTAACACTCGGCACTTTAGAGGAGAACCGCTCTGAAACAAGAAGTTCAATGTTTACCAGATAATTGATCTCCATTCTGAATGATAATGCTGGATACCAATCATTGCCTGTCCTTTAAACCCTCCCCCCTGGACTCTCCCCCACTGGCAGACGACATGGAGAAGGCAGACTTGAAGATGGATCACGACAGACTTGTCTATCACAGCCTGAAAGAAGGTGGGCCACCCGGAGTCGTACATAGACAGCCGAGACACAAGATATGAGATACTACGTTTTTTTTGCTGCCTCTCATAGAGCTTCGTATCGGTACTTCAAGACATCTTATTTAAATTCTTAATGGGGCTTTGCCAAAGATAAGCAATTTGGATAACTGGCTGGTGTCAGAAGTTGAGGAGGTTGTATATCTTCTCTGTACTAAATTAAGAAGCATGTGTGAAAGACTGATGTTAAAGTAACATTTCCCACTTACACAAGATTAAACTTGTCCAGTTGCGTGTTCATGCAAATAGTCAAATTAAAATTTTAAAAAAGTCAAAACACATATTTGTTGAATGATATTTAATGCTTCAAAGCCTCTTTCAGTTTTCGAACCAGTTTTTCTGTGATTATTGCTGCATTTCTGTGGGCATTACTATCAGTGGAGTAGAATAAAAAGCATTGGTAGGCGTTTAAACATTTGTGCATGATAACAAAATAAACAGGAGCCTAATCATTAAAAAAAAAAGACATTTCACTTTAGGAGCACTAATGGATAGAATATCTGCAGGGTTACCAGCTTATAGTTAATACCACTAAAGTTTTTGCTTTTTTTGTGTGTGGGAACACATTGGATGTAACGGTATGACATTTACTGCAGCTGTTTGTGTATTTAGAGGTTGCTAAATGTGTATTTAGAGAAGTGCCGTATTCCAACTCTGAGCAATAATAATAAAGGATAACAGTTTAACTTGGCATGACCTGTTTGTGCATCAGTCACAGATGACACAAAACACGAGCATGAAGTTAAATGAATGAAGATGGAGGACTCCAGAAGCAAAAAGAGACATAATTATTAACTTTACTCACCAGTTGTTGAACGTACCTGAATTGAACTCTCAGATTATTCCCCGTCTGCTTTTGTCTGTTTCTAACTTTGCTCATTTTGTCAAATAAGCCACACATCACACACACAGAAAGGGGGAGTGACACGGACTGCAGATAGCATTAGCGCTGGGAATTTGACTCGTACTCCTTGAACTTTGAGATAATTAGTATTCACCGCACCTCCCCGTATTGTCGTCTGGCTCCTTGTCACGATGCGGCAGCGAGATGCAGCGGGCGTCATTCTGGGGTGTGAATGGCCTTAACCTTGCATCGTCCCTGCCCTCTGCTTCTTCCCACCCTCGCTGATGTGTGGAGCATTCGCTGCGGGTGATGTGTGTTTAGGCTTAGTTGTGACATGCAAGGGGTTTCTGGGGACGGGTTGAACTCAGACATGTTTAGTCGGAGCCTGACACACGAGTGCTGCAGGATTAGCCCAGTTGGCCACCAGCACCGGCTCTACTTCACTAGCCTCCTCCTGCAGCTGCAGTAATGACTCTCTGTCCTCACTCTTTAATCCTTCTTTTCTGGCTTTTTTTTTTTTTTTTAATGTTCCAGTTGTTTTCTGTTGTGTGTGGCAGGGTGAGGGCTGTGTTTAAGTATTGAACCTGTCTAAAATAATCACTTGGTTTTAGTTGAAGCAGAAGCTCTTGTACAGCTTCTTGCAATTGAAGAATTTGTTAAGTTATAACTACCCTGGCAAAAGATGAAAGCACCAAAAGACTGAGTTAAATTATGTTACTAGTAGATACACTGATTAAAAAAAAAAAAAAGGTTGGTTAGGTCTGAGGCTGTTACGTATGGTTTTATAGTCAGTGAAACTCTTCAGCCAGCATGTTGAGAAAGTGGTTAAAAATGAGCTGTTCTGCAACCCATAGATCACAGTTTTGACTGAGTGAGCAAACCGTCTTCAAGAACACCGGAGGACTGTGGTTATAGTTGTCTCAGCGCTATCTGAAAATGTGTAAATGTTGCCATCTCTGCTGTCTTCCTGCCTGTCGCTCTGGGTTCCTTCCCTCTAGCTTTTCTGAGTACAGACGCAGGCTGTAGCTGTGGCCTACTATCCCAGTAAAAGTGCCCTGCCTTTTCATCCTCGTCTTAAATTAACCAAAATGCCCCTCAAACCTGATTTTAAGTTCCGGTGTGTGTCCTGGTCTTCATCAGACAGAAGAAAAACTCTTTTTTTCAAGCATTTATAAACTAACAATGATCAAGTTTATGCTGATGCTTCATGTTGGGAAGTCCCCGTCACAGAAAAGGGAGTTCGAGCTTGATAAAATTATATCACTAAATCCAACTAGCGTGTCAGATTTTTGAAGTTTATACACTGTTTAATACGTCACAATTCTGCAGGAAGATAATCATAACAAAGTAACTGAATTACATAATATCAATTCAGGAGTGTTTGCATACACTTCTAACTCCCGTATTTACATTAAAGCTCGAGGAGTGTAAATTCCTACATTTCCATGTGTTTGGTTTTTTTATCCAGTGTTATGCTTTTTATCAACTATTTACTTGTAGCTTTACTCTTTTTTTGAATTTTTGTCCCAACGTGGCCTTTAGAAATGAGAATCACTGGGATTTATTGATACCAGTGCTGATTATCAGTATCAATACTGATTGACTCTTTTGTAGGTAGTACTCTATAAATTATTGTAAAGCATAACATGTAAATATGTGGAATAAGTAGTGTCAAACTATAACTACACTGAAATATCTTAGATGTCCTTTATTTGCTCTGTAGTTGTCTTTATATTAGGACAAAAGCCTTGTTCACAGCACAAATTTAAACTTATTTGCATAACCTCTCTGACGGTTCACTGGGCCTTCTTGTTTTAATATAACAACTTCAGATCTACTTTGACTGCGTTGTTGATCACACATAACACTTTTATGTTCACATGAACCGATACCATCATTGAGCTGATGGTGTAATTTGAAAACTTATCAGTGTTTATTTTATCTCGCGCTGCTTTACTGTTTTAAGAATACCGTGATGAGGCATATTTAGACAGCCACATGGACCATTGTCAGTTATAGAGAAAAACAGTACAAATAACAACTGATCTCTGGTCGTCAAGACAACATCCACACCATCTTTAAAAATGACAGCAGTTTATTAGCAGAAGCAAGCCATAACCAGCTCTGCTCCACTGGACAGACTCTACTGGCTGAAAATCTTCACAAATTAACCCAGCAACAGCTCTGTTACGTTCAGCTGCTTATTTTCCTTATCTTATGATGTACAATGGTCACTGTATGGACTTCTGCAAAAATTATGACTCTTCAATGACTCACATGGTTCAACTGGATAGATAAAATAACGGGTTTGTCCTGGAACCTCTGAACCTTCAGTATTGACTACTCTGGAAATGTGTATTACTTTATAACTAGTTTTCAGTACCTATCCCTACTTTTCACCCACGGTACCACCATCACTAGTGTTTTATAATTGCATTGTCTCAAGTGATCAAGGTGTACTCTTATCATTAGAGCAGCACAAAGTGGCTTATCTTCATCTTTAAACATCAGTTTCATTTGAAGGAACATTCATTTACTTTCAGGAAGCGTTATCTTGCTCCCGCTGTTCTGGTCTCTGCTGGTCACACCAACCTTAAACTCCCGTTTTGGTTGCCTCCTGCAAGAGCTCCACATCTCTTTAGAGCAAATCATGGACAGTGTCATTGACGTCACTTAACCTCCACACCTATAGGGGTACCCACTGAGTTAAAAAAAAAGAAACTGTGAATGTTCCTTTGTGCTGCTTTAAAGTCGGCCAATAAAAACCAACACTGGTTTTACGTCTAAAATAGAATTTACCAGTAAGCTTTACGACAAACATGAAGAGTAAACACAGGAAAAGAAAAAGGGGTGCCGGAGAGAATAGAAACGTTAAATAGCTGGTGGACGCTTGTAGATGTGAAGAAACATAAAAGGAAAGTGTACGATTCTTTTTCCAAGCTTTGCAAGCCTTTCCTGGAAGCACCAAATGGCATGACATCTTATGCTACCCAGCATGAACAGTGCACGGCTTTGTGTCCATGTGTTTGTATTTGTGCGCATATTCGCAAGCTTATGTTTGGCTCCGAGGGAAAATTAATTTCCTAGCTGCATGAGTGGCGCATGCACTGTGTATGAACTTGCCTGGCAGTGTTTAGGTCTCCATGTTTACGTTGCTGAATGTGAACTTGACGTGTTATTGCTTCCAGAGAAGAGCCTCTAACGCCGGACTGAAAGATTGAAGGTGTAGAGCTCACACTTACAAAAACAACAGATCAGAGCCGGGATAGTCGGCAAGGATTAGGAGCCAAAACAATGACATTTAGAAGCACAGACTGTGGTTGGTTCCTCCACGGGTTTGCAGTGTTGACGTCCTGGCCGACATTACCATAACATCAGCCCAACGCAGCAGCTAACTGATCAGCTATCCTGTGAGCACCAATGATGTCTTTTTTTTTTTTTTTTTTTCTTAGTGGGAAGGAACAGGTGCTGCTTGTCCTCAAAGTAGCAAACACAACCCTGGCCAGAAATACTCGGGAGTCTTTAGTGGTGTGTCCCACCTCACTCAGTCACTCGCAGCCCTTCAGCAGCGACAACTGGTGCATATAAAACAATGGCAGTTTATTTTGGTTAGAATAGTGTTACTCGAACAACATACTCATTCCTGCTTTTAGTTGATCTTTTAGTTATCTGTGAACTAAAACACATGTGAATAGTAAGTAAATATCTGATCTTAAGTTTTAAAATAGAAAGAGGTTCTTGCCAAGAAGACCACTGAAAGTATTAAGCCTGACTGGTTACTCACCAACGTAAAAATAAATAAATAAATAAAAATCTTTCACATTGCAAACAAGTGACCCTATGTGTTTGTCATGCAGTGCTTTTATTTATTGCCATTGTGTCATTGAAAGCCTGGTTTTCATTCAGAATGTGTCAAAGTGAGTTAAACTGAGTATCCATCCTTTTTATTTTAAGTTTATATACTTCATAACAATGGCACTCTGTGCAGAGAGGTCAGACATGGCTCATTTTGCCAAGCATTGTGTTCCTTAAAAACTCTCCTGACCTCTGCATTATGTAAGAACTACTTCCTGTTTTGACATGACACCACAATCAGCCCATATGTGTTTTTTCATCTGTTTTTATATTCTTTTCTTTTATTCCCCAACAGGGCTCTGTTATATTTATATATATTTTAAACTTCTTTTTTTTTTGCTTTCTAAATCACTCAATGATTAATGTTTTGTTTCCTCACACATCTATGCACACTCAGTGTACAAAAAAAAGTCCTCGAAAAAGGAAGTGAGTAGTTGCGAGAACACACCCACTTGTACTATTTTTTTTTTTCAGACCGCCTTCTTGAGACTTTTTAAAAATTGACAAGAGAAGAGGGAAATGGGAGGATGAGGTGGCCGTCAGAGAGTGCAGGTTCTCACCACGTCGCTCCGAACGCATCCATGTTCCTTTGTGCAGTGCGTTTATTTACCTAAATGTTAGGATTGGACTGCTGATCACGAGACTTAGAGCTCCATACCTGCCGGTTCTTCCTCTCAGCAATCGTGACTGACTTTCTCCTCTTCTCTCCTCACCTCCCCTGTCTCCATGCAGTCCTCCAGCTCAAGCTTCAGCAGAGACGCACACGAGAGGAGCTGGTCAGCCAAGGGATCATGCCACGTAAGTGATGCGATTCAGTTATATCGCTCTGCAAAATGTACTATATTCTGTTTTCTCAGCATGGCTGCGGTAGTTTTAACATGCGCATACGCTTCTTCTAATGATGCAGGAATCGCTGTTGACATTGTGAAAAGGGCTTTAACTGGTTTTAAAAAAAGACTTATTGAATGTGTGAATGATTGACTATCACTTAAAACAATTTTCATGACTGTGTTACTGGATTGCAAATGAAACCGAATCGATGTTTTCAACTGCTGGTTTGACATTTCATTGTATCTTGGGATACAGTTCTGGGGAGGTTGAGATAGGTTGTTTTTGTTGTTGTTGTTGTTTTGTTTTTTCTTTTTGTATTTTGCAGAAAGTAGCTGTGAGCCCTAATCTGAATTGTCAGTTTAAGTATGTAAATTGTGTCATACTTGGTTGTCTTTATGCACCACTTTGTGCTATCATGTAGAGCAGCTTCCTCCTTGTCTTTATTCACTTCCTGTTTCAAGAGGGTTGTACCTCGCAGCAGGCAGATCTTTTTTTTTTTTTCTGTTTTTAAGCCCTCATTTCATTTAATAAAATAAATGCAAGACATTTTACAGAAGACTTTCAGTCAGAAACGTGCAGCAGGTGGCATTCAGACACATTCACTTATATTTATGGCGTTTAGTCCTCATTAGACACGGGATTGTTGAGACTGTGATCGCCACAAGGAGGTGGAGGACAGGAAAGGGTGACTGATGTGCCCACTTAGATGGACAGATGTACCACATTTCCTTGAATTGCGACAGCTGTCTTATTTTGATTGCGCAGGGTAGCAAGGCGATCTGTGGAGACGGCTTGTATCAAAGCAATGACTTTTATTTCTTTACTTGTCTGTCTTTGATCAGCAGATTTAGTCATGTTTAATTCACAGCTGCCCAGGTTAGGTCAGTAGAGAAATTCTTGCATTTTTCCGTCCACGTTATGATCATTAGACCAAACTCTCTCCCATGAGGCCTTTTTGTGCAAACACAATAAACTTAGTAATCCAATATCCTCATCATGTAACAGCTTCTGTAATTTAACTGCAACAGAAATGCAACAAAACATGAGTAACTGACCTGTAAATATATCTGAACAAGCATTTAAAAAAGTGGTTTTTACTCTATTTGTTACAATAGAAACTCAACAATTCAGGTCAATCTTTCAGATTAAAAACTCTTATGGATCATTTGTGACCGAACTGGGTTTTTTTTAAATCTTAAATGAGGATCAATCTTTTTTTAAAAAAAAAAACAAATAATTTATTATTAATTTAGTACTTCTAATCAGTGGAAATGTAGCAGGTGCACCTCGAGAAGAGGAGACGGGGGAACAAGTATGGGTTTTTCCAAGTACCAGAACTTCTTCTATCACGCTGCTTGACCGGAAAATTGTTTGATTTGAGCAGCGTGCCACAGAATTATTACCAACTTAAATTTGCTCCTTCTGCCGTCCAGATGGCAGGGAATCCGCTGGCACTAAACTAAAACGTCCCATGCTGTCACTAACCTGGTGAGGTTTGTGTAAATTACGGCCGAGGAGAACAGAATCTGCTCTTGGAGGAGCCCCAGGGCTTGTTTTAGTCTTGGAGTGTCACATTCAGCCACTTAGTTCCAGTAAATCTCTCCGTGTCCTCACACTGTTGCTGCACTTGGTCACTTGGTTCAACGTGGACTGCTGGAAGATTTTACTGCAAAGATTTACAGAGAAAACGAAGACATTACGTGGTGATTCCCACGAGACGATGTCAAATAAGGGCCATATAAACACTCCTCTCTGAACTCTGTTTTCAGTTTTTTTGTTTGTTTGTTTTGTTTGTGAAGTCCTATTAATTTGATGACACTGTTATCAGTTAAAATAGCTGCTACCACACCCGTCAGGCTAAAATGATTATCTTCCTTTATCAAATAAAAACCACTTGATGCTTTTGTATTCTGGGATCATAACAAGCCTTTTTTCATTTTGGAGTGAACTTTTCCACCTCCTGATCATTTTTACCAGACCATCCTGCCGAAAGTATTCATATTTCTTTTTCAAACAACAGAATGGTTTTGAAATGTTGTTTTGTTTTGATTTGTTTTAATGAAATTTTCGGCGCTGACTTGCAGAGCAGTGGAGGACACGGGTGATGGTGGGGGGTGAAGAAGGTCAGCTCTTACTGTGGTATCTAATCTTCACACCACTTTTTACAGCTGGGGGCGGTGTGAATGAGTAACTTTACAGCCTCACCATCTCAACAGATGTTCTCAAGATGTTCCTGACAAAGTCACACAGTGTCACCCTTGCTGCAGACAAGCTCTATAGATTTTCTTTTTTTAATGTTCTTACGTTACTGAAATGAACAGTTTGTTATGCAAAACATGTGTCTGGTTTCTGAGCATTTGGTTTAAACTCTTTGGCTATCAACAGCTGAGACATTTTGTGGAGATTGTGTGGTCTTTTTCAGATATTCTGGACTTTTAGTAGAAGAATATTCTTATCAGCGTCAGATTGTGTGCTGGAACCCTTCGTTTGATTTTATTTCGGTGTTTTTGTTTGAGGTTAGTGAACGCTGTCATTGTGCCTTAGACTCCCTTCATGCTGCAGTTCCTGTAGTCATATAAGATTATTACATTTCACACTGTGCTACTTGCATCTTCCTAATCTGCGGTTTAACGTCCAGGAAGGTGGGCATAAACATTACGATAATGAGACGCACTGAAACGAAGGGATTGACGAGAGGCGTCAGCGTGATGAATGTGACCAGTCAAAAATAAGCGAACAAGAAAATAAACTGCACAAGTCTCAGACTTTATTGGGGTGGAAAATACTTTTAAAAAAAACTGAGTGTGGTCCCTGTCATTGGTGGGTGTCTGCAGCCCAGAATCATGGGGGGGGTCACAAGTTAACTGTGTAGATATTTTACTAAATAGCTGCTTATTGTTTTGTGAACTAACTAAAATTGTGACGCTATGTGACAACTCGCTCGAGCAAACAATCCAAGCAGCAACAAGTTGGCTTTAAAAAGTACTCTGAGAGACAGGTTGACCATCACCCTGCAGTTTTATTTTAACACAAACATTAGTTTCCACTCTGTATTTACTAAAAAAGATCTTTTTAGCGTCCTTTGGCAACTACTGAGGTTGAAATAAACGACCGTCTTTGTAGTTTAAGTGGAACATTTGGGATTCGTCGCTGCAAAAAAAGTCAAATGACTAAACAGTGAAGAAGATCATCTTTTAGTTACCAGACTGTCAATGTATCATCTAAATACCCGTTTAGTCTTTTATATGCAAGGAGTATTACATCAGTGTTTACAAAATAGAAAAAAAAAATGTAGATTTTAATCATTTATTATGATAGCACCAGTCGGTCTTTGTGGTCTTTTGTGCAGTTTTTTTGTTTTTTGGTTACATCACGACTGGCATTTAGACCTCCGTTGAACATCAGCGGTTGTGAAATGAGGAATTGCTCTGACCCCCACCCAGCCATCTGTAGAGAACAGAGTTGACACCCTGCTGTAGCCAGATTGTTCTCTATCACATCGTTGGCAGGGATTTCACCAGCTTTTGACCAATCAGGCGATTGCACCGTTACATCATCGTAACTGCCGCTGTCCTTCTGATATCCTTCCCCAAATAAAATTGACTTTTTTGTTGTTCGGCCCCTCTAAACGTTTGTGTTGACATCTGCAGTGAAAAAGAGCCAGAAGACAAAGAGACTGGGTGTTTGATTCACAACCGTTGACTCCACAGGACTGGAAAAACTTTACCTACATGCTTCTCGACTACATTTTTCTCCAAAGTTTTACAGTTTGAGAATGATAAAAGATAAAATGAAATACGATATATGTTAATTTTCCATAGTGGCATGTGGGTTCTGTCAGGTAACTTAATAAATCTGACATTTGATCATTAGATCAGTGCATTGACGAACTAATAGTTTGCTGCAATGATTTGTCAAAAAGGTGGTGCAACCTTGGGCTTCCTGTAGTGTTTTTATTTATTTATTTATTTTCAAATAAAGTTAAGGTGGAAGTCTTTACAGGTTTATATTTTATTTAAAATGACCAACCACAGGCTGGAAGGTTTCCACCTGGTTCCAGCTCGAAGGGATCTGCTTCAAGAGCAGAGCTCCCCAAGAGGGTGCAAGTGGCATCCAGGGGTGGCCAGGCAGAAACTTGTGCATGCGTGCAACCACGTGCACGGCGAGATCTGGAGCAGTTTTTATTTCTTGAGCTTCTTTGTTCTTTCAACCACTAGTGATAATTAAAAAAAAACAACAACTTTCATGTCAGCATATTTTCTGTTCTCTTGACACTTCACATCAGTATGACATCATATCGTCCAGACTTTAAAAAGTATTATTTAATATATAATCACTTTGCTAAATTAATCGTTTTCATTTCATTGAAATGAACAATTTACACCTGGTTGCACAGCTTGTCCTTACACATGGGAGGAAGTATATAGTATGTAGTTCAGCTAAGGTTCAAAAGGTCACAATAACCAAGAAAATCGAGGGATCTGTCGTTATCGATGACGTTTTGATGGAGGTTCGAAGAAATGAAGGATTGTACTTGACTCCGTGGTTTTGTAAATCATTCTTATCAAAGAAATGAAAGCGGGAAGCGGTGTAGCGATTTCAGGATAAACAAAGGAAGAAGGTAAGTCTAAACAGTGGCGTGGCTTTTCCCTGGTGGAAATGACTGAAAAGTCTTTGGAGCAATCCCAGAGTTGCCTGTTTTCTTCTCAACAGCTTCTCCAGTTTATCGATTTGGGTTCCTGTGAGATACTGGGCGGGCTTACGAACTTGATCTCTACATTAGTAATTCTTCTACCCTGTTATGTTACTTTTGAAATAGTCCGTGATGGACTTTATTTTTATGGCAGAAACCGAACCTTTTTTAATGAGCTTGTCTAACTCCTGACGTTTCAAGTCCTTACAGCCTTACAATGCTGAGCAACTGTCACCAGAACCTCGTCGTAGAGAAATCTCACAGCTGTCAGCCGCTGTCAACCGCAATGTCTCCAAGCTGTCAGGAGTTTGACTTCGTGACAGTTTGGAACTAACAAAAAAAAAAAAACAACTTATTATTTTCACTATGAGCAATAACATTATTCTCCTGGAAAAAAAAAAAGATGCAAATTACATATAGATTTTGTCTCAGTCAATGAGTACAATTTCTATAGAGACTGTTTGGGAAAACTGGCTGTATATCTAGATTTATGTTCACATGACTGATATTAGCTTCGTTAATAAAGCCTGCTACAACCCCCTATTCTGTATAAATATACACAACTCCATAAATAAAACCTGTACACATTATTTATACTTTTATAGTCCTTATGAATGTAGTCATGTTAAAACCTTTTCCCTTTACTGAAAATGTTATAATTTCTTGGTGAGGTGGCGTCATTCTTCTAAGACATTTTCAGTGTGGTTTAGAATAACGCTTGTGACCTTCTCTTCTGGCAGCGACTTCTGCTTTGGCTCTTTCAGCTGTATCTGTTCTCACTTCGTCGCTTGCTGAAAGGAGCATCACGACTCGCATCGGTCTGAGCGAGCCATATTCATCTTGTTCTCTCTCTCTCCTCACCTCTCCATGCAGCCCTGAAGAGCCCGGCAGCATTTCACGAACAACGGAGGAGTCTGGAGCGTGCGAGGGTGAGTGTCAGAACTGCAGCCAGTTTCCTGCGTTACTTCAGCGAGGCGAAGTCTTATGCTCCAGACATGGCGCAATATTCGCAAAATTGTGAAGTGACCATTTTCAGGGATGAAACCATCTCTTCCAGTTGGGTTGTAATGCGACCAGGTCTTGGTTTAGACAGGTTCCTGCAAAATGAAAAGCTGCAGAAAACTACCCGCAGCAAGTTTTGTAAACAACGGGTTGTAACGGTGTTGGAGATGCTGTTGAGATTCCTGCTTTGTGTGATGTATAAACATTAAGGATACATTAGAGCTTGGCTGCCTCCCGTCCTCCAGTCTTTTTTTGAAATTTTTTCCTTCTCTTGATCTTCTTCTTCTCTTTCATTTTGCACCACTGGTGCGTTCCCTCACCAGACCGAGGACTACCTGAAAAGGAAGATCCGGAGTCGTCCGGAGCGCTCTGAGCTGGTCAGGATGCACATTCTGGAGGGTGAGTTTTAGCCAAGAGCTGAAAGCGAGCTCAGATTTTTATCAATTTGCATTACCAAAAATAAATGCTATAAGCCAGGACGAGTGTTTGAAACCTCCCTGAAGAGGAAGTGTACTTTCAGCAAAATAGAAGTAGTTCCTTGTTATAAGGTTAACGCACACTCACTGTTTCAGGCTTTTGTGTTTTGAATCGGACAGTAATTTTCAGGAATTTGTACGAGCACTACAAAACATCTGCTTCAAATGAAAATTAGTGCTGAGTAGGATTCACACACACTTTCATCCTTCTCTGTTGTCTCTGCAGTGTTTATGTGTACAGATAAAATGACAATTGTCGCGTGTGCACCAGTTTCAACCATCTTCTTATCTTTTCCTTTGGTCTTTAAACCGGGTTTGAATTCAAATGGAGGAAGTGGTAAAACCTACCAAAAGCTCAGCATCTGTTATCTTTAGAAAGCCAGCTTCCTATGACAATATTTTCTGTGTACTTCTGTTTCTGCATGTTTAGATCAGCTCACTTAGTGGTATCGTTCGTGAGCTGACGCTCAATATTAATCCTGAACGTTTGTCCCGACTGTGTCCCCCGCAGAGACGTCGGCAGAGCCGTCTCTGCAGGCCAAGCAGCTGCAGCTGAAGCGAGCGCGACTAGCGGACGACCTCAACGACAAGATCTCTCACAGACCCGGTCCCATCGAGCTGGTCCACAAGAACATCCTGTCTGTCAACTGCCCTCTGCTTGGTAACTACGCACTACTCAGACTTTTAAAGACTTCTTCAAAGTCTGAGGTATTTCTGTGCTTATTGTCATATTTGTGATCATTCACACATGCACACCGTACACGTTAAACACGCAGCGGATGCATGACTCGCCGGGCCGCTAAAAAAACTCCATCCAGAACATTTGCAACATTCAAACAAGCATGCTGATACAGGAAGGCATAACATACACACACACACTTGCACAATTTTAAGCAACACTCACAAGGTCAGGTGCAGGATTCGGCAAGACTTCTGCACAAAAGTAATCCCTCCGAGTAAATTTCATTCACGGCGAACATTGCCCACTGATGACTGCGTGCTGCATTCAAGTTCAAACTTGTGTCCTCTGAAGGGGATTTCTAAGACGTCTTCATGTCAGTTGGACAACGCGTCACATGAGCAATCCCAGCATCCCCTGGATTTACCAACAGCTGAGTGTATAAATGCGTCCACTGTTGTTGCTGCCGTGGGATCATCATCCTGCTGGATGCGACACCAACAACAGCTCTGTCACAGAAATTGCGTAGCCACTCTGTTTGGACACTCTCCTGTTTTGTAAGACGAGACGAAGTGTGTTGTAAAGCTCCGTAGCTGGATTGCTAAACAACAGTGACTTTCAGTTTGAGATGCATTCTGTTGTTTGTTTAAAATGATTAACCTGTCACAGAAGCGGATATTAAAACAAACAGAATCATGCTTCTGTTGATTTTTTTTTTTTTTTTTTTGGTAAAAATGTCTCCGTTGTTACAGATTCCCCAAAGGGAGCCGGGGGGGAGAGCTCGTCCTTAGACGAAGACAGCAGTGATGCTCTGTCACCGGACCAGCTCACCAGTCACGACTCTCCCTTGAGCGCCGTCACTCAGCTGTCCCCCTCAGGGGACATTTCCCCCACACAGGTACCGCAGCACGATGTTTCGATTCAGTCAATTGAACTACATTAGGACCAATCACACAGGTAAATAGAGTAATCCCTTTTCTCATCAGTTTCTTACACAGCCCCCTCCTCCTCCTCCACCACCCCCACCCCTTCTGAACGGGTCGGACTCGTCTCCGCTCCCCAAAATAACCAATGGGATAACAGTGAGCTCCACGTCCTCGCGCTCCTCTGGGCAGGTCAAGGTACGCTGGTCTTTCTAACATGAACGTGTTTTACATCCTGCAGATTTCATGACGTACAGTAATTGTGACCTTAATCTCTGTGTGGAGCAGCTATAAGTGGCTCACCCTTCTTCATGTCTTCATTTCTTTACTTCCTCCTCTCCAACCCCATTCGCCGTGGCTTTCCGGCAGCAGTCTCAAGCGAAGACGGGTTCAGACCGTCCCCCACAAAGACCCAAGAAACCAAAGGACAGCAAACCCAAGGTCAGAGAAGGCTTTGTTTCATTATCGTTTCAGCAAACACAGGATTTATGACTCTGAGATGGTACAGAAATACAGCCGGAGTTTGGTAGGGGTGTAAGCATTTACAGCATTTCAAAATGAAATATTAGATTTGTCTTGCGTTATGGTCAGTAGATTCTTCTTAAACCAGCTATTAAAAAGTGGAGCTAAAAGGGGTTTTTTTAAATGTGGTTTTGGTATCTATTCTGTTCTAATCACAAAGTGGGAGCTTCTCTTTTCTAACTTAAAGGTTTTGTTATGAGATTTAAAAAAAAAAAAATCATATTTCACAGACATTTATGTTGAAAGCGGAAGAAACACCACTTCCTGGAACTGCAGCACACCGACCAGTCTGGAAGAAGTCATGCGTTTCTTTACTGAAAGTCCCCAGTCCATCATCAGTTATTTATTTTTCCTATCAAAATAGTATGATAACTCATACAAAAGTAACTAAAATACTACACAGTAGTTGGAGACAAAAAACAAGAAAATTACACACAGTCTTGTGTATAAATTTTCTCAGAGTAAAGGAAGCCTCCGCTTCCCGTCAAGGCTTTACATTTTTTTTAACGGTTACTATTTAAATTAGAGGCATAACTGTAACTGGTCTCTTGTTGTAGACTAAAGGTTGGAGCTTTTGATACAAAATAGAAAGTTTTTTTTCATGTCATCGTCAATCCTCTGCTGGATCTGCGCTTCTTGCTTTCATCAATCTTCACGTGAAGTTTAGCGCTCTCTTGATTTGTATCTGGAAAGCGTATATCTTTAGGCTGTACGGGATGGATATAGGTTAATAATGTCACTTTATCTACTACACCTGTCATAATTATGCAAAGAAAAAGGCAAATAGAGGAAATTAATCTAAATTTTAAAAAAGGTTTCCTCCTGGAAATCACTGAATTATTTCAATATGCAGTCACACGGGATTAAAATGATCACATGACTTCTATGTTTGCTGAATTCACGGTGTAATTTCTAACTTCACAAATCACAGCCACGGTGCATCCACGCTGGATTAATATCAGTCCTTTAAAATCATTATCTCAGATCCCCGGGTAAGACGAATAGGGAAAAAAATAAAATAAAATTAGCAACAATGAAGAGACTTTATGAGTCTGCAGCTCACTCCGTTGATGACGAACGCAGAGTAAAAGGCGAGGACAGAAGCAGAAAGCAAAATGACTGAAATACAGCACCACTTCTAAGCTCTTCTTCTTCTCCTGCCTGAAGGTGAAGAAACTCAAGTACCACCAGTACATCCCTCCAGACCAGAAGGCGGACAAGGAGCGGCCGCCTCAGATGGACTCGTCCTATGCCAAGCTGCTCCAGCAGCAGCAGCTCTTCCTGCAGCTGCAGATTCTCAATCAGCAGCAGCAGCACTACAACTACCACACCATCCTGCCCGCGCCCCCCAAGTGAGTGTCGCAGGTGGCAGCCGCCCTTTATACCTGTTTGTGTGCAGATAGGTCATTGATGTCCTCTCCAGGCACCTTCTGCTGTGGTGTTTATTTTCTTTTGTTGAGTCTCTGAAAGCAGAAGTCAGATCGTAAAAATGACTGTTTCTTCTCAGTCTTGCGTGATAGTCCATTATTTGTGACTTTTAGTGCAGCTAGTGAGATTAAAGCTATTTTATAGCTTTTGGGCATGTTTTATTTGTTTATTTTTTCTCCTTCTGTCAGCCAGCGTTCCTGCCCTGTCAGAGGAGGATTCAACATAATTTGAATCTGTCTTTTCCACACCTGTCCTTCCAGACCACAGACCGAGCAGCCTCCCACGACCAGCTCCGGACCTTCTCCCTCTCGCAGCGTTAACACGACCACCACCACGGCCCCCTCGAGTCAGACCTCGACGACCCGTCAGAGTCAGCCTGCGGTGGGAGGAGCCAAACCGGCGACGCTGCCGGCCAACCTGGATGAATTCAAAGTAACTCGACGTTTCTCACTACCGGAGATTAAACCTGTGTAGATTAAAAGGAAAACCCCAGAGTTAAAACGAGTCGAGGTTTATTATTAAATAGGAAGGAGGATAAACTTTTGTTAGAGACCAAAACAACATGAATGGAAGCAGTTTTGAGTTGGAGTGGGATCTACGTTTGCAGGGTGAGGTGATTAATGTCGGCACCTGGACTGACCTCCCCTCCCACAGAAGTGGATCAGATATTTGTGATAAAACAGATTATAGTTAGAGGTCGAAGCCATGAACTCGCCTCCTTCTGTGACAGCAGCTTGTGTGACAACACTTTGGTCAGTGTTGGTTTTAAACTTGACGTTTTTAGTCAACTTGTATGAACTTCTGACACAGTTGAGAACTGAAGGAAATCCCTGTACAAGCAGTCCTTTATATTTACTTTCTGTACGTGTACAAAGTTCAAATTTGTATCTGTAGGGATCCTAACCACGTTTTCTCTTCAGTACAATTACATTTATGAGTTTTGTCTTGTCTTAAAAAGCCAGTTTATTCTTATTGAAGTTGATCATCCCAAACGCCAACATTCATTTATATTTTGCTGCTGATATATATATATTCTTTTTTTAAATTGATTTTGTTCATGTTCTTCGTATTAAACCCAAATGAAAGTTTACACCCTAAGCCTAAAATTAATGATATAATAAAAATAAGCAGTAACAACGTAAAGTTGATTTAACTCCAGAATTTTCCTTAGATTCACTGGAAAGGCAGTAATTTCCAATAAAAGACAAAGATTTATCCCTTCCAGCAGGTTTTATTTCATTTTTTTAGATGCTGAGAAATAAAACGTTTTAGTGGACAGTTTTCCAGAGTCTTCTGGATTTAACCTTTTATTTTTATTTTTAACAAAGCCTTTAGTCATAAGTCAAGTTTGAGAAGAGACTCGTCTAAACTCAGATTGTTGCCTCCTTTACGTAATCACATAGTTACTGTGTGTTAATTCGCAGCTTTTCAGCTCACTATTAGAGATTCTTCATTTTGTGCTCATAAACTGTCGTGTAAATTAAAAACTGTTTTGATCTCCAGGTTTAAAGTTTGGGAATGAGCTCTTATGATTGAAATGAATGCTTCCCAACACAGTTCTTAATCCAGCCTCTAAACACGTGTTTGCGTGACATGTGGTCACATTTGTGTCATTTAAAGGTCCAGTTAAGTAAAGTTCAGCTGAACTGAGACCTCTCTGTATTCGTCGTTACTGATTTTGAGTCAAAAGCTCCTGTTCAGGTTCCTCTCTGCTTTCTCATCCTCCAGGTTGCTGAGCTGAAACAAGAACTGAAATTGCGAGGTTTGACTGTCTCTGGCACTAAAAACGACCTTATTGAGAGGCTCCGTAACTATCAGGAACAAAATTGTGGCACTGCAGCGGCTTTGAGAAACGGCGCACTACAATCCAGCCCGCAGGGGGCCATCTCTGCTGCTTCCACCGCCGCATCTTCTTCAAATACGACTTCCACCCCTGAGCACCAGTCTGCCGAGGGCGGTTATAAGTTAGCTCTGTCCTCACTGGCTCAGGCGGTGCCAGGGCGGGTCATGCGGTTCGGCAGCACCAGCTCCAGCCCTCCTGTCTCGCCTACGCCCTCCGAGCGCTCGTTGGCTGGGATGAGTCCAGATGAGACGAGCTGTAATGGAGACATGTTTGGGGAGATGGTGAGTTCCAAATGTTCTTCTTTGCTTTTGGTAGAAGAAGTCCGTCCTCCGTTAACGTCCTCGTCTCGTTTTGTTCACCTTCAGGTGAGTTCTCCCCTCACCCAGCTCACCCTTCACCCCTCTCCTCAACATCCATCAAACGGCTCGACACTCTCCGTAGTGAAAGAGGAGATTCAGAGCTCATGCAGCTTGTCCAAGTCCTCACCTTCATCTGTCCAGCTGCCAGACTCTCTGTCTGGAATGGCCATGGACACGTCATCTTTGGACAAAGACCAGATGCTCCAGGAGAAGGACAAACAAATCGAGGAGCTGACCAGGATGCTGAGGCAGAAGCAGAGACTGGTGGAGACTCTGAGGTCCCAGCTGGAGCAAGGCAAAATGGGAGGTGGGATAGTGGTGAAGAAGGAAGGAAGCGAGAAGAGCAGAACCTCCCCAGAGGTGAAACTCCAAACTCTAATCAAAGCTTCAGCCATTCAGCCCCCCACACTCCCCAATGGCATCGTGGTGACGGTGAAGAAGGAGGTGGAGCCTGTGGAGGGGATGGAGGGAGTAACAGAGGAGGCCCAGACGAGGAAGCCAGCCCAGCCCATGCAGTGCTCTCAAGAAACTCTGTTGAGGCTGCAGCAGATTCACCGGCTGCAGGTCCAGCAGGCCGAACAGCAGAAGCAGCAGCCACAACCCAAACAGCAGCAGAATCAGGTGCAGCTGCAGAAGGCGGCGGAGGCGAAGACGAACCCTCAAAAACAACTGCAGCAGCAGAAGAAAGAGGCTCAAATCCTGCTCCACCAGCAGCAGCAGCTGCAGCAGCTCATCATCCAGCAAACGCAGCAGAAGCAGCTCCAGGCCCAGCAGAAACTCGCGCAACAAAAGCTGGCCCAACAGAACCAGCTCAAGCAAACCCAAGTCCATGCCCAGCAGAAGAACCAGGTCCAGCTGAAGCAGGTTCAGCTGCAGATCCAAAACCAGACAGGGACGGGCCAGAAGCCCGGGGGGAGCCAAACCCAGCAGAGGAAGCAGCAGAAAGCTCAGCAGAGGCAGAAGCAGCAGACGGCAGCAGCAACACAGCAGGTTTGAAAAAGGAGCCATCAAACGATTTTAAACGTTTTCAGAAGATCCTTTAAAAACCGAAACACCACTAAACTACAGAAACATGTTTGCTCTGCGTCTCCAGGTGACTCCAGTTATCATCAACCAACAGAATGGCACGCCGCTCCACACTCAAGCCATTTCCCTCAACCTCTTCAAGGCCAACGGCACGCCCACACTGGTCACCGATAGCAACGGCAATCACTACCTGATCGCTCTCACCAGTCACGGCACTGAGGGGCAGAACGGCGTCTCCTCACTGGCCAAAACCAACGGACGCATCACGCTGCAGGTAACAATGGCGAGGATTTCACCACCATCACTGAACGATTATGAGATGAATCTTACAAAGGTGTTAACCTTTATCTGTAGAGTTGTAAAAAGAGTGAGGCATTTTGTCTTGTAGTCTGCTGCTCAGTATAATAATAATAAATCACAATATTAATATATTATTGTGTTTTTAGAGGTTGCAGTCAACTCCCAGTAAACTCCCCAGCACCGACAACCAATCAAAAGAAAAACCAGAGGTTGAGTCTGTGAACCAACCAGACAAAAAGGTACAATTTCATATTCTTTTCCTTTTTATTTTTAATTATTGAAGATGCCTATTTCATGTAGTCACTCTTTTCCCCTAAACGTATTTAAATTCATAAAATCCAACAAACGCATCCAATGAGAGTAAGATTGTGACTAATTCAACATGAGTTCAAAGCAGTACTTCATTCTTCCACCAGGTGTCACTACAGAGTTTGAGAAAAATCTAAACGGACCAAATCCGGCTGTAAATGTGATCAAATGTTCTGTTGTTTAGTCTGAACGCGTGTTTGTGTTTCTTTCTTCAGGGACAGAAAACAGGGTTGCACCCGGATGCCAGCAGCGTTGCACAGCCCGCCCTCCCACTCACCGCTCCACCCAACCTGCAGCCTTTCTTCGACGACATGTCGGACACTGAAAGCCAAAGCCACTTAATGTCATCCCTCAAGGTAGCACCAGCTCCTCAGCCGAGGAGATCCCATCACAGTCTCATCTCGACCGCCCAGACACCCCTCTTCACTTGTTGTAAACTTTTCTCCTTGTTTCTTTTGTTTGTTTTCTTTCTCTTCTCTCATTTCATCTCTTGATCACACCACCCTGGCAGAGAGAGGAAGTGTGTCTGCCTTATGACCGACACACACTGTTCACCCCTCCCTCTCCAAAACCCAACACCTCCCTTCCTTCTCAGCACTCCAAAGTATGTCCTCAAGCATGTGTTTTCTTTCCTTCATTCTTGTTTCATTGATTTATTTCTTTTTTTTTGTCTGTGTCTCAGTTTTTCCATCTTCTCATTCTGAGCTCATGTTGCTCCGGTTGGAGGTCAGATGGAGAAGCTGGAGTTTCATGACGTTTTTCATGTTTGTTTGACCTGACAACAACTTCACCTTCACATCTTCTCCTGCTGCCTTTTCATCTGTAGCATTTAGTGTTCCTCACTGCTTCATACGATGTTGTTTTATTTGTTTTTTTTGTTTTTTTTTCTGCCCGTGCGATTTATTTCTGCTTCTGTCGTCGTCGGCTTCCCAGAATGCAGCTTGTTGCAGTTATAAATGTGCCACATTTAGATGTGAAATGTCTGCAGGGGGAAAAATAGCGCAGTCAGTCAGAAGAAAGTGAGAACTGCATTTGTCGCTGCGACCGCAGCACATTTTAATTTTGCCCGACAGGACCTCAAAGCATGGTTTCTTTGCATAATAGTAATAGATTTGTGACTCATATTGAAGCTTGTTTTTAGTCCGTAAAAAGACTTTTAAACAGTGTGTCCTACTGTCTCAGATGATAAAATTTACCTTAACTAATTCTTATTTTTGTTTTTTGTTTTTTTCCAAGTAAAATTAGTCCAAAAAAAGCCAACTTCAATTAAATTTCATGAAGAGGTGGACAAAATCTAAGAAATATGTGAAAACAACCTGCTACAATGGAGGGCAAAGGTTTTGAAATTAAATCATGTTTACCGAAAGCTTCAACATCTGAAGCTAACACAATAATAGTTCGTGGTTCTTTGTTTTAGTTATTAGCCTGGGTGGGCGTGGCATGTCGTGGTGGGCGGAGTTGAAGGTCGCTGATTGATTTCCAGCTGTGTCACCTCTGGAAGCGTCCCAACCAGGATGTTTTTGTTTCTATCGCCCCAGCTACTCGTAGAGCCGGTTTCAGGCCCTGGTGAACGGGGACCTGATGTCAAACACAAACTAAATTAGACCCATTCAAATCAAACTTTATTTATATAACACTTTTTGTACAATAAAAAGTAGCACAAAGTGCTTTAACGGTGAAAACAAAATCAGTCCCACCCACCTCTGATCGCTATCAGGGTTAACTCAAGGTCAACTCAGGGATCCACTGTACTAACAGAAAAGCCTAAATAAGTTTTTGTTTTGTTTTATTTTAAAGCTAAATAATCATTGTTGCCGTGGCCCAAGTGTCCTCGGTGTGTGTTTTTTTTTTGTTGTTGTTGTTTTTAAAGTTACATTTTATGTGCCTTTAACTCGTATGTTACCAGAAGTGAAAAGGACCAGAACTGAGATTTAGTGCAGCTGATTTTTTTTTTTTTTTTTTGCGTGACCGGCGTCTGATGAATGATCCTCTCTGCTTTCAGGAGAACGGTGTGAACAGCCAGCAGATGGACGACCTGTTCCACATCCTGCTCAAGAGCGGAGGTAACGAACTCGGCGGCAAAATTTAAGAAGAGAAAGATACATGAGAGCGTCTGTCGGTTTGTTTTAATGGCGTTTCTTCATTTCCCTCAGAAATCCCCGGCTTCAAGGCCAACCCGGACCCCTCCCTCGCCCCTCTCCACTCCGACCCTCCCTCCCCGGCTGCTGCCCCGTCCCCACTCCACCTGTCCCCTCCCACCGCCACAGAGCCACTCATCTCCCCACAGTCGTCAGCAGGTGAGGCCTGCACGGGCAGCGTACGCCTGGAGGACTTCCTGGAGAGCATCACGGGCACCTCGCTGCTGGGCATGGAGCCGGACGGCGGCCTGACGCTGATCGACGACCTCCACAGCCAGATGCTGAGCACGCCCAGCATACTGGAGCACCCTCCCTCCCCCATGGACACGTCCGACCTGGGCTTCTCCCCTCATTCTTCGGGGCTGGACTTTGGCGACCCCACTCTAGACAGCATGGAGTGGCTGGATATCCCCATGGTGGGGAGCGCAGCTGGGGGGAACGAGGGTCACGGAGGGGGGAGGGGAGGGGGAGGCGCAGCGGGGGAAAGGGATGGGGGGACGAGTTTAGCCCCCCTGGCCCCACACACTCCGCCGAGCGTATTTTCGGCAGATTTTCTGGACAGCACAGACCTGCATCTGCACTGGGAGTCGTGTCTGTAGCCGCTCCTGCGGGCGCGCACGGATGGACAAGCGGTCGTTCACACTGTGTACAGGCTCCGTCTTTATTTCATGCACCTACTTCTCTATGCTGTATTTACCACTGCGGGGGGGTCACTGGCACACGCAAACACACATACGAACACACACCTTCACACAGTTAGTCACTGGCCGTTACCCTGCGAGGGCTGATGGGAAATGTTCAACAAACATGGAAACTCGCGTCCATAGACGGGACTTGAACCTGCTGGAGGTGAGGTGGATGATTCTCTCGTTTGTTTTTGAAGTTCAACCAAACAGTCAGACTCATGAAGTCCTGTTCCCGTCTCTGGACCTGCATCTTTAACTGGTTCAGGTGAACCAGACAGAACCTAGACGTTCATGGCAGTGTGTCAGTGCCTCCTAAACTTTGCACTTTGACTGAATCTGATTGGTTTAAAGGGAGAGTTCAGGTCAGCGGCTCAATCTTCACGCAGATTAAGAAAACCCTCGTCTGTTTGGTTGATCAGCTGAGCCATGGGTGGTGTTGAGAAAGGCAGCTGTTGGCACCCTGAGCTCCACCCACACTAGTCAAAGTAACAACTGTCATTGGTTGTCAGTTGCTATTGAATTGAACCACATCAGTGGCAGCAGTTTGAATTAAGGCCTCATTGGAGGTTGCGTATTATTGGTAACATTATGGTAGACCACTATGTATTGCTGTATATGGGGTGTATATTATCAATTGTCCATACAACTATTTTTCTTTGCTGGTTGTGTAGAGTCGAGATAGCCGGCTGGGGAACAGAGAGGGAGGTTGGGGCTTCCAAAACATTTGGTCCCTGTCATTTTTTTAAAGAAAAACTTTAAAAAAAAAATAAAATAAACATATGATGAAAAAACAAAGCAGGTGTTTGTTTTTGTCTTTGTATTTTCACAAGTAGTTAAATTTTTTTTTAAATTCAAATAAAGCTCTCTTTTTTTTTTTCAAAAGAAAAAAATCAGATTTTTTGGCAGGTAAAAATAATTTTTATATTTTTATCTGCAGTTTGAAGACTTTAAACAAGGTCGATTAAGAAAAAAGCCACCAGAGGGCGCCATTGTGAAGAAATCCGCGACCAATGACGACGTTTAATTTAAATTAAAAATAAGATATTTTTATGCTTCAGTCCAAATTTGACTATTTTTGAGAAACATATTTTCTTAAGTGAGGACAGTTATCTGATTTATTGAACTCTCCTGCAGTGATCATACTCTTATGAGAGATGAGAGTTTAGTTAAAAGGGATTTTTAACTAAACTCTAAACCTTTTTTCCAGGATTACACGAGCAGGATCATCTTTCATATTATAAATTAAGTTTCTCAGCAGCGTTTTTCTATTTTCTCTGACAGCTCAATTTGTCCCCTCTCCCAACAGTATTTCAATCATAACAGCATCATGGAAATGGAGCCAGTCTGCTTCTTTTAGCAGGAGCTGTTGAATATGTTGTTATTTCAATCCCCAAACGGGTGAAGCAGGAGCAGGATGCAAAACTGAATTAAAAAAAGGGGGCTTTTATGGTTCCAGAGGGAGCTGTGTGATTTCAGATAAAATGGCCCGAGTGGTGATGTGATGAATCCTTCGGCTCCGTGGGATTTCACGCAGTCATTGAACGCTGTTAGAGTGTATTACATCCTCTTTCCACTTGAAGTGATGATTTTATGTAAAAAGCCAGAGGAGATGTCTGATTGCGGTGTCCGGGCTGAAATAAAAGCAGAAAACGTTTCAGTTGTCACATTAAAGCTTGATTTTTTTATTTATTTTATTTCCCGCTGCTTCTGGAAGACCAAAGTTTGGTCTCCAAACGCAGCAGCTAAAGAAAAGTCGGGGAGATGACTGGTAATTATCTCTTTATACATAAAACACGCACTGAAGCGACTTCATCATCTGCTCATTGAGCCCCAACACCAAATCTGACTTCTCTGCCCCTCATCAGCATCATCATCACCCCCCACGGCCCCCACCTCCGAGTGGCTCTGAAACACGTGTGGCTCTTCCGTGAATTAAAAACACTAAAGCATTGCAACCAGCTGAGCGTGCTCTCGCAAAGTCACTGCCCACAAACACGCACTCTCCCCAGCGCTCTCCAATCCACAGAGCAGATAAACCCCCCCGGAGGCCACGCCACTAATTAACCACAGCGAGCTCCAAAAGGCTGCGGCGGAACTTCTGCATCCCACATCCCACGGTGACAGGAACCCGTCACCGTGCTGCCAGTCCTCATGCATGATGGTTAATCACGCGTGCTCGGGAAAAAAAAAGCTTTTAAATTTTTTTTTGTTTTAATTATATATAAGTATTGGCATGACATCATGAAGTGGGTGTCCATTTGCGCTGACTCAGCAACTATTTTCTTCTAGGTTGCTTTAAAAAGAAAAAAAAGAAAGGGATAAGCATTTTATTAAATGTGATTATTTGCTGTCTTGCCAACAGCCAGACTGTAAAAATCTACATCAGTCACGTGGTTGCGCATCAGTGTGAGGCTGCAGAGCCGCCGGCCATCATTTCAGCTGATGGTGAGAGGAAACAGCTTCCCAGGCTCATTCAAAGCTCAAAAATAAACCACCCAGAAACAGCTGGAGTTCATCCACTGAGCTCGTGTTTTCAGCATGTTTGGCTGAATGTGTATATATAGATATATGTGTGTGTGTGTGTGTGTGTGTGTGTGTGTGTGTGTGTGTGTGTGTGTGTGTGTGTGTGTGTGTGTGTGTGTGCGCGTGGTAAATGACAACTTCCGGTCTCACTAACGTACTCCAGCTGCTCATAATTTGAACTGACCTGTCCATTCGGGCCAGAGATGTGCAACAGACTGAATACTGGTCCAAATCAATACATGAAATGGTAAAGATCGCCATTTGTGACATTAAATAGTCACGTCTAAAACCCCCGAGCTCAGAAAGCGGTGACGACGTCACTATGACGCCATCAGGGGCATTTTCTCAGACTTTCGAACTATCCAAACTAACATAAATTCTTTTACTTCCAATAAAAAAAAAAGATCCCAGTATGTTGGGATTGGTCATTTCACCATTTGTAGTTGCTTTGTGAGATAACTTTAGGATGAACTCTCCCAAGGTAGTTTACATCCTAATGGGGTTTTGCTGCCATGGCAACAGGCGGTGAAACCTAATGTACTGCAGAGCAAGCTGTGTTTCAGATAAGAAACCAACACATGCACAAGACCAAGAAGCTCCACGTGGTTTACTAAAATACCGTATTTCTCCTATTTAACGCTCCCGCTCTAATAGACGAGCCCCCACCCACAAGGCCAGGGTGCAGCTATTATTTTTATGCCAGTTTCCATAAAAATTGATCACAGTTACGATCAAGAGTTATGATTTGCAGAGATAGACACTTAACTTGCTCAAAATTTTCCTCATCTTGTGCAGTATTTCATGATTGGATATTTAAATTTAGCGTGACTGTCACTTTAACAGCACTTTGTTTACCTTATACATGACGTCAATAAAATCAAATAGAGGCGCCCTGCCGGTAATTTGCTACGGTAAATATGGAAAACTGCAGTTCCCACATTCACCACTAGGGCTCTAAAAGCGACTCAATAATCAAACTTACAGCCTGGTTCAAAAACCTGTTTTGGTATGAATTTTTAATAAAATCCTAAAAGTAATCCTAAAAATATTGAAAGACCTAAAAGATAAGATTGTTTTATTAACTGTACTAAGACATCACCGGGCCCAGTTCTGGGCTGGCCTGGAAAGGTCGGAGGCCAAAGCTCAGGTAAGCAGCCACCTTTACTAGTGGTTTTAAGGGCTGATACCTGGGCTAAAGAAAGGAGGTGCAGGTGCAGGAACACCTGTCTCTTCAGCCAGAACCAACTAGAACCTGGAGCCTTTCATACCGCCTAACTTTGCTCAGACCTCCACCAGCACCAAGTGACCCTCAGGCTGGGATCCGTTACTGTGAGCTAGTCGAGGGTCCAGTCGGTGGTCTGTGGGAGTTCTGGTTTGCGTGGTTTAAGAACCAAGACTGAGTGGGCTTGCTCTTTCTGTTTATTTTCCCATTTTCGGATCAACTGGGGTTGGATGGAGTCAGAATCCATTAAAATAACCGGACAAAACCTTGACAAGAGCTGAGTCCAATAAACTCTGGTTAATCTCAGCTCACATGAAAAGTTCAAAGAAAATCTTAACCGCCTAAAACGCAGATTGTTGTAGGAGAATGTTAATATGTTGGAGGTATTAACATGGAAGTGAACCGGGATTTACATGTTGGAGCCACCCCCTAGTGGTCACTCAAGGAACTGCACATGTGACAATTTAAACTGCAAGAAAACCAAAATCCACAAAAATGAGACAATATGGAACAAAATTCAAAAAACATTTCAAAAGACAAGCCTTTGATAATGCAGTATTTAAAAGTATATAAAGAAGTGAGTATATACTGAGATGGATGGTGATGCTGCTGGCTTTCACGTCTGATCACATTATTTCTGAGGAAAAAGTTAGAGAAAGTCAAACCTTTGTATTTATTTATTCAACCAACTCTTGTGTTTCAGGGAGTGTAAATTGCTTCTATTCGTGCCTCCTTTTCCTTTTTCATGATGTGAAAGGAGCAGTCAGGTTTGGTGGATCCTGCTGCGACTGCAGAGCCTTTGATAGTAGAGGATGTGAAGCCTGACATTTGCACAGGCAAGAGAAGACGAAGTCGGGATCTGGAAGAGGAGTGGGAGGCATAAAATTAGGGAGGAACTGAGAGTTGTTCTCAGTACCTGCTGTTTTAAGGAAACAGACTACAATGCAGAGGCAACGCTGAATAACTTAAACTAAACTAGGAAGTTGTTAAATATGCAAGTACTTGTCCTTCAGGGTTCAGTCATCGGTTTTGTGCTTTGTAGCTTGTATGTTGGTATTTCACACTTAAAATGTCAAATTAGTAAATTCACATACCGTATTTCTCCTAATTAACGCGCCCGGGTGCTACATTCAGGGCGCCTCTATTTAGGACCTAATTATGCAAGTTCTTCAATGTTAGGCTTTAAAACAATAAGATGTCACAAAAAATGTCTAACATACAAGAATTTATTTTTTTTTTAAAAACCTACCAAAATCATTCTCTATTTGGTTGTTAAATATGGTAAATGATCGTGCTCATCCATGTAGCATATTGCTAATTTATATGTACATACAACGAAATTTGTTTAAATTAAAGAATTAAGTTTCTTATCAGCACTTTCTTTCGATACATACATACCAGTAATTAAAAAAAAAAGAGGACTGAAAAAAATCCTATGAGCCACAGATAGCAAAAATCAACAAAACTTCATAAATCCGCTCTTGCCTGTTTTACATTATACCGGCCAGTAGCGCGTTGTAATCGTGCACTCTTGATGACGTCATGTATAACGTAAACAAAGCGCTCTTAAAGTGACAGTCACGGTAAATTTTAAATATCCAATCAATGAAATACTACATAAGATTAGGAACATTTTGAGGAAGGCAAGTGTCTGCGTCTGCAAATCATAACTCTTGATCGTAACTGTGATCAATTTTTATGGAAACTGGCATAAAAATAATGGGGGCGCGTCTATTAGAGAAATACGGTACCTTAAAGTAACTTGTAATATAAGATGAAATTAGGTTAAACTACAGACAATTTTGCTCACATTTTAGAAACGCACTGTAAAAAAAAAAAAAAAAAAACTTGACATTGCTCATCTTTTTAATTTATCTGAGCAAAATATTTTTTCTTGCACTGTAAACTATATCAAAGTAACTTTGATATTCATTAATTTTCTTATTGAATGTTGGTGTCATATAAAAAAATTGTGGTTCAAATTCATATTAACCCTTATAGGCAGTCAATAAAATACTTTAAATTAAAAAAAAACCATGGAGTTAATGGAGAATATTAAAGTACCCTTTTTACTTTGTAAATTTTATTTTTTTAAAATAGTATATAGGTCTACTGAAATGAACAAAAATAGTTATTTCCTTTGTAAAAGGTTAAGGTCATAGCCGGTATAAGAACTGGACGAACCCAAATGATAAAATGACATTTTAGCTTAGGTGAGTTAGCTTTTGCTAACCTAAAATGCTAATTAATATTACTTTATATTTGTTTTTATCAAATCTGTCCACATGTCCTAGTTTTAGTGGTGCCAGAGCTAAAACAAGGACTAGCAGGGTTCTGCTGGGAACTCGGGTTGTGAGGGTTAGGTCTGTTGGAGCTGAGCAAGCTCACTGCTGTGACTGTGGATCCCAGCGAGCTTCGGCTTGGAAAGATCCTGAAATGATCCGCTGTGGTTCCGGGTTCGATCTGTCAATCCACGCCAGAGGAGGTGTGGAGCAGACGACACACCTTTGTTGTAATATCAAAGTTTTTGTGATAATAAACGTAGAACTTTTTTGAAATCTTCCTCCGTGCTCCTTGTCTGACATGAAAAAGTTAAAATACAAGCAAAATTTCTCCACTTTTAGTCTTTAAGTCATTAGTTGAGCAGCTGTTTTTCCAATTTCAAATTTTAATTGATAAATGAAATAAAATTTTTTAGGATGATCGACCACTAGAGCTTAACCCCCGTTGGATGGGTCACCACAGCAGATCATAGTCCGCATATCGATTTGGCCCAGTTTTATGTTGGATGCTGATCCTGCCAAACCCCACAAGTACGGGGAGACACAAACAAACATATCTAATGTACGTATTTTTTGGACGGTGGGAGGAAACCGATGCAAGCACAGGGAGAACATGCAAACTCCACACAGAAAGACTCCTGCAGGGGGCCAGGAGTTGAACCAAGAACCTTCTCCCCTGTGAGATAACAGTGCTAACCACCATACTGCCAAAAAAAAAAATAAAAAAAGATACAGAGGATAATCTGCCATAAAAGAACTGGATGTGACCTGACTGGGAAGTTACACCATTATGTAACAGAGGCTCATGTATATTAACATAACAGAGAGAAAAGTAAATCTACCAATATCTGCCTTTTTTTTTTCTTTTTTAAAGGTTTTCATTTCAAAATGGTTTTAAAAATACCATGTATGCGTCATAAACTAGAAGGGGGACAAAGTTAAATTATAACAAAAGAACAGAAGGATTGAATAATTAGGCATAGTTACCCTCAGTGAAAACTTAATTTGATTAAACACAGAAAATATCCATTTTTTTTTAAACTCATCGTTTGATTTAACTGCTTTTAAAGCTGACATTTCCTCTCACTTTAGTCTGTTTCAGAGTTCTGATAAAGGACCGGGACGTGACGAGAGGACAATATAGAAGTGGATCATCACCATGGAAGTGTCAATGAATTGACCGGTTCAGTCCAAACAGCCCTGAGCTCCCAGTTGAACTGGACCAGAGCACTGCTCCACACACTTCACAAGAGCACAGCACAGAGAGGTAATCAGAGCGATTGTACTCTGAGTCAGTTATGTTAATTGATACTGTGAGATGGTATTAGGAGCAGCAGAGAATATCTCCAGAGGAAATCTTCATCTTGTCCTGCAGATAAAGTACAAAGATTTAATAACGGACAAAAATCGCTGATCCATCAAACTGATGATTCTTATCATGATAGAGAACGGACTGTGGCAGGACCCAAACACAGGAGACGAGGACACCAGGAGTGCAAAACAAAAATCCAAACAGGGATCCAACAAAAAAAAAACCTCAAAATACCTTTACAAACAAACAGTACAAACCAGCAGGGAGGAAGGGAAAGACAAGGCAGGATACACAAACAGGACTAACGAGACACAGGCGCAAACAATCAGGGCAGACAGGAGCAAGGGAAGTCGAACTACAGCTAAACACTGGGACACAGACTTTCAAAATAAAACAGGAAGTAACCAAAAACCAAACCCATGTCGTCTGAGTTCATGGACCGTGTTTTTTATTGGCCTAAATCATCACATGAGGTTGTGCACTACTTGTGGACTAGTCTGAAGCCCGTTAAAACCGAAAGTATTCATGATTATGTGTATATGACTACTATCCAACATATCCTGGGTTTGTTTGGAGTTCTACTTGTACAAGTTCTCAAATATTACCGCTATGCTTTTTGCAAAAGTACTATGACTCTGGGGGGAAAAAATGTTAATTTAAAGCTGTTTACATCCCCCCTACGATACTGCGGTGGTAAATCAACTTGAATCTGGTCGGAGGTCTCGGAGACGTTTCTTGCTACAGTTCTCCAGTAACAGGTGCGAAACTTATAAAAGTACTTTACCAGTTATTAGTCAAGTTTATTTATGAAGCATATTTAAAAGCAACCAAAGTTGACCAAAGTGCTGTACAGATAAGGTTTATAACAACAATAAATCAGAGTATAAAATAACATAACATATAAAACCACAATAATAAACATGTTTATGTCCGATTTAAACCTTATTAAAAGCCAGAGGAAAAAAACGATGGTTTTCAGCTCAGATTTAAAAGTTCCTAAATTTGTGCAGAATCTTATTGTGGGATGGCAGATTAGGTGCATCTATAGCCAACACAAGATCTCCTTTTGGATTTGGAGACATCTAAAAGTAACCGATCAGCTGATCTTAGAGCTCTCCTGGGCTTGCAAACATGCAGAAGTTCTGCAAAGTCCAGAGGAGCAACGATGTCCAGGACCTTAAAAACGAGCAATAAGATTTTAAACTCAACGCTGGAGGGGACTGGACGCCAGTGCAGAAAAAAAAAACCAGGAGTCATGTGATCGCTATATAAATATCTATCTAGCTAAATAATACTTTGGTGCAGCGTAATAGATTTTCTCGTCTGTTTTTGGTCAGAGATCACTCCACTTGTCCCTTTTGGACCTGAAATCTAAACTTGGATGCTTTTTTGGAAAGACTTAAGCCACAACTTGTCGTTTCCATCCACGTTGAGAAAAGGCATACCCATAAATCAAGACATCAAGTACTAAACTTATCATATAGGCCTTAAATATATATATAAAAAAATAATGATAATTTTTTTACTGAACTATTTCAAGAATTTGACTTCAATTTTCAAGTGAAAGTCTCTTAAAAATCAAAGATTTGTCTCTTTATGAGTTTCAAAGATAAATTTACATCTGTCTGTCAAGTGTTGCCAGAATGAGAAAGAAAAAGCAAAAAAAAAAACAAACAAAAACAACTAAGGATGTAAAAAAGATTCAGCTTTAAAGTGAAATTTGATTGAAGGCCTGGAAACGATGTTTAATAGACATTAAGAACAAGCAGCTACTATAATGGCATTCAACCTCAACATCCCCCAAAGGAACTGCAGGCGATTAACTAATAAAAGAGGGGAAAAAAGGGAGAATTTAGTGAGAAATCTAAGTGAGATGAGTAAAAGGCGATATAAATAATCACTGAGAGCCACAGGGATCGTGTGATGGAGAAGAGAGCGGAGCCAGAAAAAAAGAAAAAGAAGAAGAAGCCGTGGAAACCCCAGAGAGGATGGAGGAGCTGCAGCGTTGTTGTTCGCTGTGATTAACTTGAGAGAAACAAGCTGCTGGAGGACTTACAGAAATAGTTTCTCTTTTTCTTTCTTAAATCGACTGATGTGAGTGCCGTCAACTGTAAGCTGCTGTTTAGATGACGGATTTACAGAAAGGCTGATGATCCACAGTCAGGAGGCGCTCGGGTTTGCTCTAGTGGGTCATTAGTGAACTTGTGAAATGTTTGATTTAAGCATGATAATCAGAATATAAAAACTGATCTGTCACCACATTAATCTCCAGTCAAAAAAAAAAAAAAAATACTGAATTACTACTTTGCAGCACCAAACTAAGAAAGTGCCCTCTTGCTCCAGGTAATCAAGTAGATTACAAGTCATAAAGTAACAAAATAAGCTCCAAAATGTCTTTATTTACATGTGGTGACTTCTGATCCAAACTCAAAAGAGATGTACAGAAAACCACATTTAAAAAAAAACACTTAAAAGGGACAGAAATAAAAGCCATAAAGTCAGAAAAGGTTAAACAAAAGTTTGGATGAAAAAAAAGCAAAACTATCATTGTAAAATAAAACAGAAAATCAAGTAAAATCAAATCACACAATTTTAAAATGAATCCTACAATGTGTAAGGAACTGAAACAAAGGAAATATGCTTTTTTTATTTTATTTATTTATTTATTTATTTAGTGCCAGTTAAAAGACCTACAGTGGTGTTCTGAACCATTTAAAGACGACCGATCGAAGAACCACTAAAACCGCGTGGATTAATGTCTCCTAATTCTGCCGGATAAAACTGGTTTTGTTTTAGCTGACTGGAAAAAAAAAAAAAAAAAGCTATAGATTTAATGATTGTCCTGATATGGCTGTAGTTTAAGATCTGTGTCCATTTTAACCCCTAGTTTTGTTATGGTTGACTTTATATACCTGGGTTTGGAAAAAAAAAAAAAAATAAACATGACTTCAGTCTTTTTCTAATTAAAATTTAAAAAGTCAAGGGCCCTCCAGGTTTTTATGTCATGAAGACACCTGAGCTGTGGTCTAAAGACTCGGTCACAATGATCTTTTTATTTATAAAGTTTGATGCATTTTTATATTATATTTATACAATATGTTTATTATGAACACTTTGAAGATTATTTTTAGAAAAAGAGCCAAGTACACATTAAACAGTTATGTTTCATAGCTGTTACAACCATTACATGGAGGCATTGCTGGTATTGTTGTTGTGTATTATTGGTATTTTTTTTTTTTTTTATTATTGATGTTACTATCCTGTGTGCAGTTATAGAGACATCAATAATAGGCTTTTATTTGTGCTTTATAATACTTGACAGCATTTTACAGTCATTATTGAAGACCACTGACTTCATACAGGACATTAATATTATTATTAATTAGATATTTTTGTGGTATTTGAGGCAGAAATCATTAAAAATGTTCACCTGCTGTTGGTGTTTGTTATGAGCTAAAGTACAATAAGAGTGGGCTAAACTACCTTGTGGCCTCAGGTAAGTTTTCTGTGGGTCGGCCTGAATGTGGGGTTCACACCAAATTCTTCAAGGCTCCGGAGCAGGACTACTGCAGGAACTAGAAGTGTTGACCCAAATGGTGCTTGTGTGGGTTTTTTAAGGCCAATCCCCACTCTGGGATGCACATGAAGGCCGAAAAACACAGATCTGATGAGCACCCATTTGTGGGTGGCTCCAGGGATGCCCCACTGTGGGATACCCAGAAAAAAACTCAGATGGGGGCCAAGAAGGTCAAAGCTGTTGTGGGCCCCACTTGAGGTAACCCACATGATGTCCAAGTGGGTTTTCTTTGGGATAAATGTGAGTTTGCCCTGCCCACACTAACCCACTCTAAACCCGCATTAACCACACCAAAATAAAGTGATGAACCTGGGATTTTCTGGACTTTCTGAACCTCTTTCATCTAATGGAAAACTGTTACCTCCAACACACCCACACCCACACCCACATGTGCTGTCTGCTCAAGTTAAAAATACACTAAAAGCTCCTCTGTGATTGGCTTATTCAATGGGAAACATTGACACCTTGATCTTTTACAGCGACGGGTCCGAAAAGTCTCCGGCTGAGTGGAAATCGATGGCTTGACTTCATGAATGGATTTTACGTCGGCCGGTTCAACTCTCTGACAGTTGAAATTAAACTTCTCCTGATCCATGTGGGGTCGCTGGGATGTTCATGTAGTGGATGTTTGAACAATATCTACCCATGAATATCCTCCATGTTATAGTAGATTAGTTTCAACGTGAAAAACAGCTCAACGATATTGATCCAGTAAAGCCTATCTTGTTTGATTCAGTGGATTTGGTAAGAAGCACCTTAGATTGTGTCTGCTTCTCTTAGGCCACTGATATTGATTGATTGATTGACTAAATGCTGCAAAACCTCAGTGAACAATCCTGCACGTTTTAAGTGCAGCAAAGTATTAAAATCACTAATGTTTGTTGGAGGACAGATTCCCAACAGAAACCCCCACATAACAGGTTTAAGACAATTGACATCTGCACAATTTCAGTTAAAATATGGAAGACAAAAAAAAAAAAAAACATAATTCACACTCCTCAAAAAAAGACACATAAAGTTGGAAGCAACAAGTATGCCAACAGTTAATTTTAGCAGCCTTGAGATGAAGCCACAGTTAGATTAGATCCATATAAGCCACTTTCGCAAGGAGATGGGGGTATAAATATGTTATATCATTCTGCCTCCACTGTGCATTCACAGTGATGCCACAAAGGCAGAATATTCAATCTCCAGAGTGTGTGCTTTCACAAACTATGAAGCTGTGCTACAATCTGAGTTTCATTAGTTTCTGTTTTATTTTGAAAGTCTGTCTTTGTGTTTCTTGGCTTCTACTGTATATTGATTGTTTGCACCTGTGTCTCCTCAGCCTTGTCCATACATTGTTTTGCCTTCTCTTCCTCCTGGCTGGTACACCTGAATGTCTTCCTGGTTTATCTGTCTGAATTCATTTAAGTCACCTTTTTGGTTTTTCTCTGTTAGAGAGACTTTTTTTTAGTTTGTTTTTTGGATTTCTTGATTTTTGTCACTATTAAGAATTTTTTTTGTTTGTACTCCTCCTGTCTCCTGCATTTCCTGATCTGTGACAGATGAACACGATCGCTTTCCTCGTGGTCCACAGTTAACAAGTCCCAAATGTCTCTAGAGTTGTCCAGTCAGTGCTCAGTGTTTTGCTTTTGGCTGCTACAACTATGCTAATGCTAACACTTCAGACAGCAGGGCATCTCTTTTCACAAGTACTTAGTAATTTTCATGTTTAGTCATATTTAGATATTATACCACATAGTGCTTCAGTAATGCAAAGTTGAATCAGGTTGACTACTTATTTATCACGAACAAGGTAAAATACATGCTTATTTGAGGTCTACGCTATTGACAGTTGTTTGTTTACATGTGAACTAGCACTCTTCAAAATGGCGTCGCTATGCACATGTTGCCTTCAACGCTAGCCAAAATGATCTGTCCAATCCAGGAATAGAGACCACTGGTTGATTTTGTCGTCTTTGTGGATTTTACCACCATCCAGTCTGGGCTACCATGTCGCACAGCTCTTGTGGCTCTGTTACCATCTCCCAAGGCAGAACAGAGGTGAAACAAGCCCAGAAGAAAAGATGAGGACCTTCCTCACACAGCACATCAGTGTTGGATAAAGGTGCTACAGAGGCACGACTCTCAGAATAAATAAATAAATAAAAGTCCTTGACTTTGTGTTACTGTAAACATGATTTATTCCTTTTGTTGTATCTGATTTTTTTTTTTTTTTTAGAAAAAAACCCCTTTTAGATAATTTTAAACTAAACTGAACCCCACTTTAACTTTACTGAGTCAAACTTCCCCTCAGACGGATGTTCAGGTACAGTATTCTTGGGTGTTTATTTTTAAAGGAGACAGGACATGTCTGTGAAAGGTTTTTGAGAGGACATGCGAGCACACAACGACTGTGGGGAAAATGAGATTCATTACAGTTCTCCGCAGAAATGACGCCGGTAATGGACGTGGCGGCATCAAGGCTGATTCGTATCTGTTGAAGACAGTCAAGGGCCTCGACCCTTCAAATTGCTAATCAAAGCTGGCCACGAGGACTGACAGCTATTCTCGCCGGGCGTCTGCACGGGGCTCATTCACATCTATGAGATGCTGCGTGTGGAGCTGTAATAGCCCCAAATGAAGCTGGATATTTGCATCTCCTTTGATTTGGTAAAGGTCATTGCTGACAGGGAGGTCTGGGGGGGAGTAGAAACAGAAACACAGTACTCTGACTGGAGACAATACTTTTACTCTCTTAGCCGTCCCTGCCTCGTCTCCAAATCATACAACCTCAGACACCCCCTTTCTTTTTCTTTCTGTTTTCAAATGCAATAAGATCTCTTAAAGTGACACCTATATGTCAGTTTATTATTCATTTATTTACTCTTTATTTGCCCTTGAGTCTTCCTTCATTCTTTTTCTCTTTTGTGTGGCCATTTTCTCACTTTTCTTAAAGTCTTTCTCCCTCTCAAATCTAAATATAATTCTTTTTCTTTTTTTTAGTTTTGAATTAAGAAACAAAGTAAAGCTGGAACCAAGGAGCCCGGTTAAGTCAGCATCATTTAATCTCTAAATGTGGTTCTTTAAATGTAATTGACTCATCCGGCTGAAGTCCATCCTGCAGCATCAGAAACATTTGTCTCTTTTGTGAGAAATAAAGAGGTTTGCAGATGCTTGATGGCTGCAATTCTTCTATGTTTATGGCAGGAGAGGTGGGCCAGATGGGTCACTAGTCCACCACATTACTACGAAGGAGGAAAAATCAAGCACACTCATCCAGGCAGTTTAGAGTTAACAATCAACCTGATGTGCCTCTTTTTAGACTGATTGCACTTTCTTCAACTTAGACGGGTTACTGCAGGTTCTCCAGCTGCCTCCTACAGTTATCAATCCATTTTCTGTACCCACTTCTTCCTATTCAGGGTCACAGGGGTCTCAGCTTTCTTCAGGTGTGCCAGTTAGTGATTGGGAGTGTACTGTCACTGGATGTGCCCTCCTTCTACCTGTACGGTAGGTACCAGCACTCAAGACAGACCCTGAACAGGATAAAGTGGAAATAGGTAGTGGACAGATTCACACAATTCCTTACAATGAGGTGGGATCAACAACCAAGGCTCCACTTGTTTTTTTTTTTTTGTTTTTTTTTTTACCCTAATATATTTATATTATATTTGACCCTCTAAACAGGTATCTAACAAGTTATTTTGTTGGTCAGTAGCAAATGAGTTGTTTTATTCTGCGCCAAAATGGTGGGCGGACCCACTACTATCCCCAAGGCTATGCTTCTCACGTGGATGGAAATAAACAGATTTTGAAGCGAAACAGTGTTTTGTTTTGTTTTTTAAGTTTGTGTCCTTCACCACTTCCAAAAAAAAAAAAAAAAAAAAAAAGAAACACAGTGTACTTAAATGTCCGTCCATCCATCTCTGCTTCATCCTCTTCAGGGTTGGGTTGCCATGGAGCTGGAGACGAGGTCGCCAGGCCACCACAGGACCACACACAGGCAAACAACCACACACTCTCACACTCCTACAAATAATTTAGGATAACCATTGAACTTGACATGCATGTTTTTGGACTGTGGGAGGACGCTCGAGCGCCTGAAGAAAACCCACAGGGAGAATTTGCAAATGCCGCACGGAGAGCCGGGCCTGAGCTGCCATCCTGGATTGTTTCCTCTTTGATCCAAAAGAATTACGCCTGAGTCCCACCAGGAGCAGAAGTGGTCCGACTTTGTTGCCTTTTTTTTTTTTTTTCGTCCTCAGGTCCCACTAGAAACATCTGAGAAGCAGATTTGGCAATCTCAAAAAGGGATTTTATATTATACTTAACATACATAACTTTTTTCATAGATTCCACCAATATTTGACAATAATTTTACAAAAAAGGGGTAAATTATATTCTAGAGTAGCTAGGATAGTAAGAAGTTGTTTTTTTTTTTGTTTTTTTTTTTGTTTTTGACAATTGTTAAATTATTACAATTTACTGCAGGTCCCCAGATAATTTTAATCCGGTACGAATGCGGCATTATGGACCCCACTGGAACGGTAACGGATCCGTTGCCCTTGGATACAACCAGTGATCTCTATTACTGGATTGGACGTTACGTGACTTTTAACGCGTCAACAGCGCCGCCATTTTGAAAATTGCTACTTTCGTCTGCAAGCAAGGCGGCTAGCAGCAAAAGCCAAGGGAATTATCGTTCTAAAGGCATCCATTGTTTTGCTTTTGGCGGCTACAACTATGCTAATGCTAACACTTCAGACAGCAGGGGATCTCCTTTCACAAATAAGTAGTAATTTTCATGTTTAGTCATATTTAGATATTATACCACATAGTGCTTCAGTAATGCAAAGTTGAATCAGGTTGACTATTTATTTATCACGAACAAGGTAAAATACACGCTTATTTGAGGCCTACACTATTGACAGCTCTTCAAAATGGCGTCGCTACGCGCACGTCGCCTTCAACGCTAGCCAAAATGATCTGTCCAATCCAGTAATAGAGATCACTGGATACAACCAATCAGAGAAAACAAGCGTGTGACGTAGGTGGAGCTACAACCAGACTGGAATAAACGAAAGATATCCAAAAGTGTTATCAACTGTTTTGGTTGTTTTGAATAGTTACTCTTTGCGTATGAGTCATTGTGTGCTCTTTACTGTGGAAACGTCTTTAAATAGGAATAAACTCAAGAAACTTTAGAAAAAATACTGTATTTTGAAGGGGAAAAAAATCCCAAATAAACAGTATTTTGCATATTAAAACCCAAATCTAATGCATAATTTAATGAAGTTTGTACCAGACTTCAACCAAATTGAATTAATTGGAGTGCTACACGGAATAATATCCAGTCTTTTTAGTGTGTAGCCTGCTGTAGACAGAAATTATCTTCCCCCTGGTAAAAGTTTAAAGGTCACGCTGCCAGTCCACCTCTTCTGTTTTATTTCTCATGGTCCACTGAGCAGAGCAGCGTCGCAGCCTCGCCGGGATCGACTCATTAGAGCCTTCGGTCCGATCACAGCCCCGCATAGATCTTCAGCTTCAACCAGAGCACTCCAGAGGATCCGTCATGCACAACGACAGACGCTTCAGTATCACTAACTGAGATTTAAAGTTTCCTTTTCAGATGAGAAACATTGCAACTGAACATCTCTTTCAAGCAAACCAGGATTTTGCCTTTTATCTGTCCAGCTTACATAAACTATTGGTCTTTAAATGGTTATGATAATGTTTCCTACACTGAGGGGAAAAAAACCCCTCAACTTAATGGTAATTTAAGTAGATTTAACAGTAAAGATTGGTTCTCTAGCTATAAAACTGCTGAAACGTAAAAAATAAATAAAAAAATCACAGATTGATTACACTACTTGAGCAGGTATTTCATGTCACTGAAACTTTCTCTAACCTCTCGAACATCTGGCTGTTAAATCCAGGTCGAGAAGCTGATGTTCACCTGTGTTTTAGGATTTTTTTTTCTTTATCATTTCCACTTATCAGTCAAGGCGCACAAAGTTATAAAAATTATAAATATTTATTGACGCATCTTAATGAAATATTCAACACATTTGGGATATTTAAATGTCTCTAACGAAGGGGGCCAACGCTGCTCGGCTAAAGGAGAAACTTGCAGCCACCTTTAAAAAAAAGGGGGGGAATTAATTTAAGCCCTTGTGTTTTAAAATGTGTCAACATTCATTCGCACAAACACAAATACCATCTTTATATTTCAGTTTTACGCAAAACAAAGATCATAGTGTTGCGTCGCAGCATCGCCACTGATTTTTTTTTTTAAAATCACTTTCACCTCTTTAGTTTTTTTTTTTTGTTTTTTTGTTTTTTTGGTTAGGCGGAGCATCCGGGGAAGCTGCTGACTCTTATCCTCATCATCACCTACCTTGCCAGTTTATACCTGAGGTCCGGTTCTTCTCAGCCTGTTCACCGTCCTGCTGCTGATAATTTCGACCTCCCCACCGTGTACAATCCAGAGTCGTAAGTGTGCCATAAATTCACAATCCAGTAAACAAAAATATTTTTTTTAAAAATCACTTCGGTTGTTAAAGGAGATATGAAGACAAAGATGCGGCTTTTTCTTTTCTTTTTCAGTTCATCCAGGTTTGATAAATCCTGATAATCGTCACGGCAACCCTCACACACTTAGTATGTTTTCTTTAAAACCAGAGATGTAAATTTTGACACTTTGTTGCTGAAAAAAGTAGAATTATATCATCACAGTTGTCAGGTTTTCTTGAGTTTTTTAGTTTCTTTTATTTGAGTCCTTTTTTTCCTTCCTTTGTCTCCTGTTTTGTTGTTTTGGTTTGCTTTAATTCTTGTTTTCTATAAAAAATCTGTCCGGTTCCCAACGCGTGCGCTTCTCTGTACTCGTGTTCTCGTGAAACGTCGTCAGATCACAGCTGAAGTACTTTTCCCAACTCAGAACCCGGATCCGATCAGTTCAGTCAGAATCCCCGGACGGCTTCCTGTTTTTATGGAGGACTGATCCAGCACAGACTCGTCCAGACCTCAGACGGTATCCCAGTCTCCATTTTGAACAAACAAGCAGACGTAATATAGAAGAAGAAAAGAGTAAAAGAAAAATGGAATGTAATTTTAAGATTTTCTTGTAATTTTAAATTTGCATTGAAGTCAGCAAAATAGATCCCATTTGAAAGTTTCGGTTTATTTCTTTTCACATTATTTATAATATTTATATCACCTGGGTAATTCTGCTCTTAAAAGTTGTTTTTTGTTCCCTCAGATTGATCAACGTTTTGACAGTTTTGGAGTGGAGATCAATAAATCATACTGACCAGCTAATAACTGGTTATTTTTGATGCCGTCACTCCGACACAAATGTTAACTTTGACATTAATCTTTTGAAGGATAAATGGCTGCAGAGCTGGTCAGTGGACTTCCCTCCAGACTTTGTAAAGTCAGGCTGATTCCAGCGAGCAGAGATCACCTCCGAGAGGAGAGTCAACCCGTCAGGGTGCAAAAGTCTGCTAAAGTTGAAACGTGGCGACGTGCCGAGAGCACAACAAGACTAGTGCAACCTGCTCGTGAGCATCTTCTGTTGCACTCTCAATATTTGACATATCATGAGGAAAATAAATTAAATTAAACAGCTGCAGTTTTTCTTTCTTTTCAAGACAAAGAGCAGATCTTAACGTCTGAATATTTTAATTGAACAGGTGATCAGGTTCAGGCTCTTATGAAGCTCCTGATTATCCATCCGTCTGTTATTTTAATCTGTCTCCTGCTAAACTGGACTGAACATGATAGAAAAGAGCTGTTTGGACCCGTGTTTGTGGATTTTTGAAATGACAGAACTGAACACTCCCACCTGGACTGTTTTGGGTTTGTGACATCACACCTTTTTTGCCCTGCTTTAGTAAATCTACATAAAGCTCCATACTTGATCTGGACTTTAAAAAAAAAAGAAAAAAAATCATCTGAGTTCCTGTAAATATTTTACATGTGAAACAATTAGAAGTTGATTTTTTTTTTCTGTTTATCAGCATGATCTTCCATCTTCCTCCTCCATCTGATCAGCTCTTCTCTACCATCCTCTACCTCTCCGTTCCCTTCATTCTGATCCTAACACTCACTCCTCTACTTCTTTCTCTTTTCCTCAGAGTTGCCCCTCTCTCCTCTTTGGTCATCAGCCAATCATTTCCCCTCCACTCTTCCACCCCCTCCACCCCCCTCACATCCTTCCTTACTCCGCTTTCTTTTCTTTTCTATCAGCCTCCTCCCCGCTGCCCTACATTAACTCCCTTCTTTTCATTCTCCATGTTACACTTTCTTTCGCCTCCTCTCTCTCTCTCTCTCTCTCTCTCGCTCGCTGATAGCCGGTGTTTAACACACTGAAAAATCAGAGGAAAGTGGAGGAAGAGTTGGCTGCAGAATGACAGGATTTAAAGAGGGAGATTTTGGGAGAGGCGATTAGCGGAAAGAAAAAAAAAACAAAGCGCCTCTTGTCAATCTGGCTTATAATTCCATTAAAAACTATAAATGTGGCGGTTTCCTGTGATAAAAGCTGTTATAATTGGCCACAGCCGTGGTAATTGTGTATTAGGATGGTTCACACACACAAACACGTGTTCATCGGCTCTTTCTTTTTTTCTTTTTTTCATTTACATGTTCTGAGTTGGGATTTGTGTAGGTTTGTGTGTGAGTGTGCGTGTGCATGTGTGTGTGTGTGTGTGTGTGTGTCTTTAATGTGTTAAGGAGTGTTTGCCAGTCTCAGCTCCGGGTTTTGGCATCTCCAACAGAAGTTGTGGTTTAAACAAAAGAGGGGACAAAGCTGGAAATGGACCTTGCTGACTCCTGAAGAAAACAGATGCTCGTAAAACACACACACACACACACACACACACACACACACACACAGAAATATATATGCGAAAACTCAGCACATAAAACTGCTAACGAGTGTGTTATCTAAGCCGGAGGCATGGGGCTAAAGTGGAGATGAGACATTACTGGAAAGAAGTGATGAGGAACTAGGAGTGTGTGTGTGTGTGTGTGTGTGCAATTTTCTTTTCTTTTTTTTTTTTTTGTAGGTTATGTGGAGAGGAGGGGTCCTAGAAAAGCTGGAGACAGACCTGGATGTGGGAGTGATGAGCAGATGATGAGCAGGAGTGACCGAAGCAGATGTTGACTGTCCTCTGTGAGCTATGCAGCTATGTTTGTCATGTACTAACACACACATACACACATGCACACGCACACACAGCAGTTCCATGTTTTTACCTTGCAGCGTAAATTCAGAGATTTTTGTATAAAAAATACATGTGAAAATCTGAGAATTATGTTGTACTGATATGTAGAGATGCTCTGGAAGTACATAACTAACTCCATCTTCAACACAAAACCTCCAAAAATCAGAGTACACGTAACAAATCAGCTGTTCTGTTCAACTGTCCATGTAGCAGGAGCTCAGTAACTATGATATCGTCATTATGAAAATAAATTTTCATTTCATGCCAGAACTGACTCAGCAGCTATTTAAATGCCCTTAGAGTAATTGTATAACAAAAAATACCCCCCCCCATGCCTAAAAGTGAGCCCACACAGAATTAAGCTTGAGATCACAGCCGTGGGACTTGAAAGTGTTTGTGAGGGTCTAAATTAGTGTGAAAAGCATTTTAATCAGTCTTTTCACACACAAATATAACCCAAAGTGCTTCATGGATGAAATCAAAAGTTAAAATGAAACTAACATGTAAATTAAGAGACTAATCTGTCCATCCATCGAAAAAAAAAGGATAAAAGTTGACTAAAGTCAAGTTCTGAGTTTAACCTGGTATTAAAATCCGTCCTGACGGATCTGATCACTAGTGGACAGCTCTACGGGGCATCTGTCGACACCTAGCATCTCCAGATCTCCAGAAAGCATTTTTCTTCACTTTTCTCTTCAAAACAACTTTTTTTACCTCTTCCTTTGTGTAAGGTAGTTTATAAAGGCACCAAACTATAAAAATAAATCTGATGATGCTTAAATGCAATTTTCTTCCCCACTGGAACGAATCCCACTCGTTGACATAATTCACTCCCTAACCTCCCACCCTCAAGTAAAAATTGAATTTTTTTCATCCCAACATAACTCTAATTGTAAAGTTTACTCTCTTTTGTAAAACTTACTCAGATTAAACAGACACTTTAATCCTTTCCTCTTCTTTTTTTTCTCTTTTACTTCCTCCATCCTTTCAGGTTTGTTGTTTTTTTTTATCCTCTGGGGATGATGGGAGATGCAGCTGGATGTAACCCCCGCCTCCCCCGCTCCCCCCCTCACCACCACCCCCACCACCATCACACACACTCGCGCTCTCTCCCCCCTCCCTCCGTCTATCGGGCTCTGTTGAGAGGTGGAGGGATTAGATCTCATTCAGTTTCTAACTGTTGCAGCGCTCGCCGCAGCCTCACACTCGCAGCAGGAAAAAAAAAAAAATCCTAACACACCTGGACCGGTCCGACACTTGGCACCGCTGACGGAGGAGATCTGGAAGGAGAGAAGAAGAAAGAGGGGACAAGAGGGAGAGGAGTGCACATCGTTTTGTTTTCGTTGGATGCCACATACCGGGCTCGCAGGCGACATGGAAAACACGCGAGTCAGAAGTGCAGGGATGTACGGAGGAATGATGCTGCCCAGTAAAGTTTGTGGATATTTCTGAAAGGATTAAAAAAAAAAAAAAATCATATTTGGAAGAAATTACAAAGAGTGAACAGGTAAAGAGATTTATTTTTGTTGCATCATTTTTAGTGGTGCACGTTCAAAATCAAATGATTTGGACTGAATATCTGAATTTTCTCAGTTTTTTAGCAGCTTCAAGCTCACATAAGTAAAAAAAACATGCTGATCTGGCACATCTGAGATGTTTAAGTTACCTGTTTATAAAAGCCAGGTGATCGTCGTGTTTTGCTTGATTTATAGTCCAGTAGTGGATCTGATTGGTCTGTTTTTGTTATTGATTTCATTAACAGGATCAGTAAACGTGGTTTTTTTTTTGAGCCACTGCTGCAGATGTTGCTTTTGTTTGAGTTTTAGTTCTGTTTTGGGCGATAGTCTGAATGGTTTGACGTTTGTAGTGTTTTAAAAAGCAGTGACATGTAATTTCCCGTGTCCATGACCTTTGTCTGACTGTTACACTCTCCTGTCCGTTTCTTAAATGTCACCTTCCTGCTTCAAGTCTGCAGATGAGACGCTGAGGAGAAACCCCCCCCCAGAAGTATGGCAGCCATTAACCCTTCGCCCTGCCAACTTTTCTTCTTCTTCTTCTGTCTGGTCGTCCACCCGGCCCTCGCTCAGGACACGTCCTTCTCCACCGTGACGGTGACGGAGGGAGACTCGTCCATCGTCCCCACCACGCTGGCCAACCAGACAGTTACCGGCTACGAGGAGACGACCCAGAGCGCTCCTCCAGAAACCGGTCTTTCCACTCCCACCAGTGGTGGAGACGCAGACGACGAAGATCTGCCCCCCTCCGGGGGGACGCGCTGCCAGGGTTACTATGACGTCATGGGCCAGTGGGACCCGCCCTTCAACTGCAACGCCGGCGTCTTTCTGTACTGCTGCGGTACCTGCTTTTATCGGTTCTGCTGCCAGTTCCGGCAGCAGCGGCTGGACCAGACCATCTGCTCCAACTACGACACGCCCATCTGGGCCAACACCGGCAAGCCGGTGGCCACCATCACGGACAGCAACGGGGACCAGGACCGGGACCGCACACACCTCATCGTCTACATCATCTGTGGCGTGGTCGCCGTCATGGTGCTGGTGGGCATCTTCACCAAGCTGGGCCTGGAGAAGACCCGTGGAGGAAGCGGCGGGGGAGCAGCGGCACCTCAGACTGACCTCAACTCCAGGTGAGCTGGGGGGGAGGGGGCGGGGCTTTGTGCTGTCATTTCCCTGCAGAGAATAAAGGGAAGCAAAGAAACTGGTAGAAGTGTGTGGGATGTGTTTATGTGCATGCAGAGCCGGCTCCAGCCATTTTGGTGCCCCGGGCAAAGTTATGGTTTACCACCCCTCACCCCTCTGAGCTCACACGCCACCACAAACATCAATAGCCATATGACAGACCTTAAAGGGGGGAGGGAGGGTAGTCTATTGTTTTCTGTTAAATTTTTTGTTTTCAAGACAGACCGCAGGGAAAGAGCACCAGTCGGGACTGCAAATTATTATTATTGTTTTGTTTTTTTTTGAGGGCTTGCAGCATTTTCCCCTCCTGCAGATGGCGCCGTAGGGGACCACCTATATAATCTATGCATGTTTTTGTATGTGCACATGTTTATATATGTTTTCTGATACTCTATGATGGAAAGTTGGAAACTCTTACTTCCCCCTGGACATAAAAAATGTTGAACATGATGATAAATTCTCAGCTTTGAAGATAGATTTGCCATTTTATGAACTAAATCTTCCCGGTTTGACTTTATATCTGTCGACTCGAAACCTTGTGTTTTTGCTGTAGAGCTGCAATACTTTGTTTTCACTTACAGTAGAAATAGATGGACATTCAGTTATTCACCATAAAAAAATTGTTAAAAACAGATTGTAATAGTGGTCATAACATGATATTTTCCTAAAAAAAAATAATGTTTGAAGTATTGTATTTTATTGCTTTTCTTGTAGTGATGAGAGACTGCACTTACAAAGTTAAAGCAACGTCTAACCATCCACATATACACACCCCAATCCTCCTTTTATCTGTTTCTAATTGGACATTTTTCTTCATCCAGAAATACAGTTTCCTCCATTTCTCATATACTTTTACATATTGCCTCCCTCTCTGCCATTTGTTTTACTTATATTTATGATTAATATCTGAAATAAGCACCCGAAAAGTACAAAAGTTGCTGCATAGAAGAAACGTCTTCTGTGTGAGCATCCCTCCTTTAACATTTGCCTTGGGCTTTACAGTGAGGACAATTTAAATCACTTTTTGTAGGAAAAATGTTTTGAAAAAACGTCTATGAAGGCTGATCTGTCGTTGTTTGTATATGCACATGTAAACACCCAGAAGCCCCTGCAGCCAGGTTAAAGACATGGCCCAGAGTTCAATCTGCTCGCCTCAGGAAATCATTACAGCGAGCAGCACATGAGTTCACATCTCGCTGCTTTCATCTGAAGCGATCAAACCCTGACTCTTTCCCCTCCCAGCTTGTTGTTTTGGTCTTGTTTAATCTCTGTATGATCTTGCACCGTTATGTTTGGAAAAAAAAAAAAAAGAAAAGGAATAACTTCAGGTTACTTTTCCTATCCTACTCTTGATTTTTATCCCTCATCTTCTCTCCCGAGGTTGAAGATCTAAACCAGGGGTCACTTCTGATCCCCCTGGTCTTTATTCTTTCCTCGAGCTTTTATGATCTCCTTTTCCTCCTTTTTTTCCCCCCTGCAGCCTTTTTGTCATTGTCACAGGTTTTAATTGAGAACGTGCGCACGCAAACAGACGCGCTTTCTCAACCCAAACCTCCACCGAGCGTCCCATTAACCTGAGCCGCGAAACGCTCAGCCGGGATTAATACATCCTGCATTTTAGCACCTCGCTGAAATAGAAACAGTCTGGCTGCATAAACATCCTCCCTCCGTGAGCCCATCTTGACAGATTACCGCCCCTCCTTGAGATTAAACAACTTTCACCGAGATTACAGCTTTACCATTTCTGGACTGCTCTGCCTGCACGGTTGTTTAGCTATTACCCTCCTGACATAAATCCCTTGTCCAAAAAGTGAACGTGCAACTAAGACCTCGTGTACTGCATGTGCTTCCTACAGAACAAAAGGATTTTATTTTTAATTTTTTTTGCCATCCACCTGCATTTCAGTGCTTTCTTTAAAACCCATCACCTTTTTCTCTCTCTCTCTCTCTCTCTCTCTCTCTCATCCCGCAAGATGATTAACACTCTGAAATCCCACCAGTTTTCTTAAATCAGCTTGAAAGTTAAAATCCAGAGTGATCCTTCTCTCAGATCCCCCACTCTCTAAAACCCACACCCACTCACACACACACACAGATACACACTTCACTTGTTATAACCAGTTCAGTGTGTTTCAGTATTACACCGTCCAGTAACGGGAAACGTAGGGCACCGCCTTCGGTCATAAATGTCGCGTCTCGACTGGAAACAGGTTGGCTTTACACCAAGAGAGGAAAACAAACACCCTCGGAGGGGTTTATAGTTCAGTAAACAACAAAAATAACAGTCTGGTTGGATAGCGGTGGTACAATGAAAAGGTGATAGAGGACCAGCATGGTGGCAACAGAAGTCACATGGTTTGATAACAGTTTGAGTCTCTTGTGTTTGTGTGTGGACACATTCACACAGCCAGTTCGTCCTGCCACTGTAGCCCCTTGTTTCTGCACCTCTGTGCTACCCCTGTTACTCCTTGGGAGGTAGCGACAGAGCCGTGATGAGGAGTGTAACGAGTGCTGTGTGAACTGGATTTACGGAAAGGATGTGAAGATGGCTGCAAACACACATCCTGGCGGGCTGCATGACAGCAGCGTTCAGACGAGAAAACTAAAACAAAGTGGGTTTTGAGCTGCAGCAGTCGAAGATGCAGAAGCCGATAACACAAGCCACAGTTCAACCTTTTGTCAATCGATTTAAAGCGGGTTGCGGGTTTGGTTTTTGGTTACTTCCTGTTTTATTTTGAAGGTCTGTGTCCCAGTGTTTAGTTATAGTTAGATTTCCCTTGCTCTGGTCTGCCCTGATTGTTTACACCTGTGTCTCGTTAGTGACGTTTGTATATCCTGCCTTGTCTTTCCCTTCCTGGCTACTGGTCCGCACTATCCGTCTTCCTGACGTTAGTTTTGGCTGTAAAGGTATTTTTGAGTTTTGTCGGATCCGTGTTTGCTTCATTAAAGGATTTTTGTATTTTGTACATCTGCCGTTCTCATCTTCTGTTTTTAGGTCCTGCCACAATCTCTTCTCCACACAACAGTTAACCCTGCTATGGTGCTTAGCAGGAGCAGAAACTTTACCTTTTACTTTCTTCAAATCTGTGTTTTGTTAAGTACTGACTGAATAAATCAGTCAGTAACTGGAGACTTTAGTGGCTTTTTTGGGTTGCAAGGTTTAAAAAAAAAAAAAAAAGATTACACTGTAATACTTAACATCCCGGGGATCACTAGCCACGTTGCCATAGCGACAATGCCATGAAGATGTACCGGAGGTCCTCTCTTCTCCTCATGTTTGAATGGCGCTAGTGTGAACGCACACCTGGAGAGAGAGAGATGAATGAAGAAGGTAAAACTAGTAAGTTGTTCAAGCACTGTTTGAAATCTGCTCATATGCATCTGGCCACTTGGAGTCCAGCTGTTGTCACGTATCTCCAACTATTCAAACAGGTCAACCACTACTCATGGGACTGTTTTTATTTACTCCTCATTTGTAAGTTAAAATGGTGTCAGAAAGTGATAACAAGGTGAGGAAACAACAACAACAAAAAAACCTGCCCAGAATTACTGCTTTAATTTTATTTTCTACTCTATTTGTATGTCCAGCATGTGTGTGAACCCGAGTAGCCCTTTTTTATTCATGTCATGTTATGCAACAAAGGACACAGCCACTTAAAAGGTTTGATTGCTGTGTCCTGGATTAAGGCCGACAGAGACAGATGAGCGAGAGTCAATATCATGTAGGTATACAGACAAATGGGTTCAGTCTCTGTCACGTGCTCTCATCGATCACCAAGAGGTGAAAAATGTGCCATGTTTAAAATTTCATGTTTGTTTTTTTTCTGGCTCTTTGTTGTGACTGTCGCAGAGAGTTTGGAGCGATGATACATTTAGAGAGAATGGAGAAACACTCCCTCACAATCTGTTCCTGGATGTTAGATTCTCGCTCTGATTTAAAAAAAAAAACTTCAGAGAGAAATTTATGTTGCTATTTGCTGCTTCGTTGACTGCTAATAAGTCTGGAAGAAAAAACAATAACAGGCCTAAACGAGAGCATCTTTTGGTTCTGAGACAACCGGTTCTCTTTGACTGATCTTTAAACTACCTTCGTGGCTTAATAGAAAATGAGAAATATGTGATACTTTTAATGATTTACATTTATCACCATGGACTTTATGACTTGCAAGGAGTAGATCACAAGTTTCTCTGTTTTTATTCAGTTATCAGGCCTGCAGATATCAGAGAGAACACCCTTACTGAAAAGTTCCTTCTTTGCAGAAAAATGCAGTTTTATCATATAAATAATAATTATAACAGTCATTTTAAATAAGATTGTCATCTAAGGGATGGGGCTGTGATAACAGGACTCTCATTTAATAAGTTGGTTGAACTTCACCTGTAAGGAAGATGAGAAACAGGAAGTGATGATGGAGGGGTGGTAAAGTGGTTTCTTTTTGTTTTCAGCAAAGACAAATGGTAAATATGTTGAAATTACTGCTGCCATTAGGAATTATGTTTTTACAATATAGTTCACATTTGAAATAAAGTTTTCCCATATTGATTTTTCTTCCTATAAAGAAGATTTACAGTATATCATGGAGTTATAAAAACAGAGCCGATGCCTGAGAGTTACTGTCTGTAATTTTGGTTGTAATCGTACTGACCAGGGTGATTGTTACAGAAGATTAAGATGGCCTCATCTCCGTGAAGCTGTAATGTGATGAGAAAGCATGGGGGAGCCAATGAACTGACAAAATCCCATTACATAATATGTTACAGAAGAATAATAAAGCAGAGATTTGATAAATGTAGGCTGAGTAGGTTGGTTGGTCCACTTTGACAAGATGAGACAAAATTAGCTGAGCTGAGTTAACTTCACACATTTACTCCACCACAAATACCTGAAGGATGTCAAAACACACAAGAGGTTTGTTTGTTTGTTTTTTTAAATTTTATTTTGGGTAATTTTCCTCATTTTCTATTCATTAATAAAGGAGAAATACATTAATTGAGTAGTTTAACTGTGAGAAAACCTTTGAAAAGTCCGAATATACCACAGTTTAATTCATAGGTTAAAGGATTCAACAAACATCTGGGAAATCTGGACCAGTAGATGGAAAGCTGAAGCAACATAACAGATGTTGAGTTAATGACAGATCAACAGGAAATCAAAGTTTATTTATTTTTAAAGAAGGATGACAATGTATATATATATATAGATATATATAGATATCTATATATCTATCTATATATATAGATAGATCTATCTATATATATAGATAGATATATAGATATATAGATATAGATATAGATATCTATATATCTATATATATAGATAGATCTATCTATATATATAGATAGATATATAGATATCTATATATAGATATAGATATATGTATATATATTGAGCTTCATGTTAGTTTTTTCTGTGCATATGTGTGTATGAGAGTAAATGTAATTTCATTTCACTGTATATAATATGAACAAATCATAAATTTAATTTTAATATTTAATAAACACTTCAAATATAATAGGATTAGTCTTTTTCCTCTGTATTAAGGGGTACAGAGAACTGCGTGTAAACAAATTTCTGCAAACCTCAAAAAACTACAACAATGTCATAAATGAGATTAGGACAAAATTTCTCCACAATCATGATTTTTCACTTGCTGCTTTATTTTCACTCGTTATTAATTTTACAGTGTCAACTTTTTGTTGACACTGTTTGTTAACCTCTTTTTACACCTGGTTTGGACCAGAAGATTTTTTATTTTTACCTTGATGGGTAAAACCTAACGATTCTCAGTTTTCACATTCTTCCTTGTGTTAGGACATTAGTCCATTTTTATTTGAGACGTTACCCGTCCACCTCACTGTTCTCAGTGCTCGTGCACACACACACACACACACACACACACACACTCACACACTCATCCTGTCTTCCATATCATCGTAGATAAACACTGAATTGACTCTATTCACTCCTTTGATCAATAATTCAAACCCCCGGTGCTTCTGCTTTACTAATAAAACCCACTTGTGTAGTCGTCAGTACCACACACACACACACACACACATACATAGAGGTGCACAACAAAACAAAGGAGAGCACAACGGACCTGACAGCCAGAGCCAGAGGCCAGGTGTCCACTTTCAGCCCCTTGTCTGTAGGTGTGATGCTACCTGAGACCAAGAGACTCAGACAGAAAGTATCTCCTGCAGGAGTTTGTTTGTTACCTGATACGATGTCCTCGTTCTCATTACCTACAAAACATCTCACCTAGACGAGAGCTACATGTGTTCAGTTTTCTGGGAAATGACTCCCAAGACCCAGAACTGTGGTTGACTCCCATTTTGAGTCTGATTTAAGAGCCAGGTTAGGGTTTTTTGTTTTTTTTTTGTTTGGCCGGGGGGCTGGATCGAGGCATAATGTAAAAGTGGTAAATCTCTAATATCACATGAAGTGGTTCAAAAGTTTTCTTCTGTTAGATTTTCCCCCTCCGAGCACTCAAAACTGCTTGAATTGCAGTGTTTGAGCGAATGATATTTCCTGCGACAGAAAACTGTATTTATTCACGCAGTTCAAGTCTTAATCTCATCGTGAACCTTTTCAGATGCAGCTTTTTGTGTCTTTGTGAGAGTCTGAATCAGATGAAGACGTCAGTTTCCCTCCGCGTTGTCGCGGTACGCAGCAGAAGCACTTGAATGCCTCTCGTCTCTCTGTAGTTTAAGGCTCCTAATCCAAGTCTTTTCATGCCCCCCCACCCCACATAAACCTTTCCCTCCCCTCCTTCTTTAAACTCTACTTTCTCTGCTCCTCATCGCCTTCGAGCGCCTCGGGCCTCAACGCACTCCTCTCTTGGCTCGCTGCTCAAATGACTTACTGATTTGGACTTTTAATCTGCAGCAGAAACTACACCTGTCTCCGGGGTAGGCAGCAGTTGGCTGGGCTTCACCTTTTTTTTTTTTTTTTTTTTTTTTGCTGACGCCTCAGAAAGAGTGAAGATGGTTACACGGCTGGTTGACAGTAAAGAAAGAGAGGTAGTTTATTTTCAGAACTTCACCTGACTATGGGGATTGTATGGATTGATCAGTTTCTACTGTAGATTAAAGGAGTTGAACGTGTTCATGAATGATGATGTCATCGGCTCAACCGATGGGAAACGTTGGAGATATACGGACGGTCTTGGGTTAAGAGATAAATGGAGACAGATAGATAACAAGGACATGTATGTACTCTCAAACAGGTGTTTACAGGTTTGTTTGTCTATTCATCAATTATTATGTATATACACACAAACGGACGTATGGTAATGGTTGTACAGAAGACTGTATAGTTGCCTGCATATTTATGACCTCATGACCTAATGTTGGTATATTTACAGATGTCTGAGTATTAAATATACATGTATGTATACTTCTGTACACAGATAGTATGTACATGGTACTATCATGTAACAGATATGTATCTATGCCATCTTCCTGCCCCCCCACCCTAGGCATGCATTTACATGTACTCA
>JAOWBL010000011.1:449364-466037 GCA_028564865.1 Zenarchopterus dispar
AACCAAAATCATAAAGCTAGTAGGAAAAGGGGTTCTCAGTTCTTGAAAGATCCAGGTTGTGATAAATATCTCTGTATTTATCAGGAACTGGTTTCCTGGTAACGTGATCACTTTGATAAAGGAAAAAATGGAATATATATTCATACGTTTCTACCTCAAATGTCATAAAACTTTATTTATTTATCTATTTTATTATTTTATGAAGGTGCCGCAAACATGAGCAAACCTCAATGTGAGCAGTTCTTTTTTTTTTTTCTTTTTAATCCCAGGTGAGGATGAAGTGCGGTTTCGCAGTCTCATGGGAGGGACTTCTCCTGACGTACCCGCTGACAGTGAATGCACCTTGGAAGACGCCACTGCGCATGTCCGCGACTTCACGGACGGAGAAAAGAGACGCCGAGATCCACAACAGGAAAAAAGTGACCAAGACGAAGATCTCAACGGCTCTTTTTTTTGGGGGGGGGAATCAGCAGACTTCGTTTTTACGCCGGTTTATAACACTTCGGCTCTCACGCCATCGCTGGCAAACGGTCGGGTATGTGGTCATGTTGAGAAAATGAAGTTAGAGGGCGTAAAAAGGAGGTGTTGTGTTTGTGTTTGCCGTGTAAGACGTTTGTCACGTAGAACAGCCAGAAGACTAAAAACGCCAAATATCTGCTTCTAACATGGGTTATTTTCAGTTTTTCGTCTGTGATATGAGTATACCAGCCCTAGTCTCTTTTTTATCGCGAATATTAGCCCTCTAGTGTGGGTTTGGTGTTCATCTGTTGTCAGATTTAGCGAGTACACTGAACAGCTTGTTTCCTCTGTGTAGTCCTAGCTGCTGTAAATGTTTACTTTCTGCCTATTCTGGGGTCTGCTGACCAAAAGGAGACTGGAGCTTTACATAATGTTGTCTAAGCTATCTATCACCATCAACAACGAATTCAGCTCAGATTTTAAGTGTCTAACCAATAAGGCTGTTTTTTGTTTTTTTTTTAAAGATTTCAGTTTGGACTTTCTTAGAAGTTCTGATGAGGATTTGTGACCATTTTCTCAATTCTCAATTAGGTTGAAGCTGTAACTTTTTTTTCCTTTCTGTATTTCAGGGGTTCATCAGGTGTCTGATCTAAACCCCAGAAACATCAGTTCCAGTGGAAGTGAAGGTTCATGGTCAGCCGTCTGATGATGGAAAGAAATGCAAAACAGCAGGCTTGGTGATTGGGTGGACAAAACTGTCAACGCACACAACACACACTCGGAGAATGGAGGAAGTACAAACACACAAGGGAGTAATGACAGTTTGATGGATGCCCTCTGATGCTGCTGGAGGACTAATATCTCATTTGGGAGCATCTAGAATATCTTTCTTTGCCAATAAGCCCATCCCCAGCTCCACTTTCCATAAATATATAAATATATATATACTTTCAAAAGAGTGGGCATTGCTCTTTTTTTTCCCTTCCGTTTTCCCCCCCATCATCCCTCCCTCCCTCTCCCAAGACCGTACACAGCAAAACACAAGCTCCTCTCTTCCGAGAGGCTGAGAGGTTGCCATGGCAACTGTTGTTGTGCTACCAATGTAGCGTCCAGAGAGTGGCAGTTGTGGCGGTAGCGGTGGAGCCGGAGGAGGACGCATTGGTGAATGTCCAGGGATGGGAAGTGCTCCGTATCCTGCCGGTGAGTGGAAGGAGAAGGGGCGAGGTGGCCTGCAGGAGCTGGGCTGCATGCCGTGGAAGGTCAGCAAGCAGAAAGGTGGAGGAGGTGGAGGGGAAGTCGGAGTGGGAGCAGAGAAGAGGTGCAGGGATCCCAAGGATATTCAGCAGCCTCAGCAAGAACTCTCATCCTCCTCTTCCTCCCTCACCCCACCTGCTCCCCCCAGACCTTCTTTGACATCTCCAGCAATTTATCATGAGAAGCAGCGGCGGGAACTGTGCGCACTACACGCGCTTAATAACGTCTTCCAGGATGGGACAGCCTTCAGTCGGGACACACTGCAGGAGATATACCAAAGGTGAGGAAGCTGACGCACCAAAATACATCTTCACTTCACGTACATGTATGAAATGTTTTCTCGGTGTGTGAAGGACTCCTGTTGTCAACTTGTTGCAGGCTTTCTTCGAGCACTATGGTGACGCCTCACAAAAAGAGCATGCTGGGAAATGGGAACTACGATGTCAATGTCATCATGGCTGCACTGCAGACCCGAGGGTTTGAGGCAGTTTGGTGGGATAAAAGAAGGTATGTAAGACCATTCCTTTTTCATTTTTTTTTTATTACCCTTCCTGGTGTAAAATATCTTGCAGTCTGTTCTTTTCTAAACTTTTATTTGGGTAAAAACATCAGATGATCAATTACACTGTAATTAGTAAGAGTCCATCATTCTAAGGTGAGCAAAACTTCACAAGTGAGAAATATTCAAGACAGATGCCAGTCTTCTCTGTGGTAGAGGTACCAGTAAGTTCACCCCCAAGTGTAGGATATCAACATATTAAATATTAAAGTTCATGACACTATAATTAGGAGAAACTAGAGTGTGGAAGCATAGCTCTTTTTGCCAAGAAAACAGGATGCTCGTACTCATAAATCTGATTGAATTGAAGCAACATTGTGAAGAATAATGATCCAAAATTCATTCATAAGAGTGACTGACTAATAACATCAAACGGAAAACAATGTCTTGCAGGAACTGCGGTTGTACAAGCTGTTGAATCATGGAGTGTGCTTAGTTTTTCACATATTACATTTATAGCTTTTGTTAAACTGATGATGCTGTAATATCTCATTACAGTGCAAACACAAATTATGTAAACATTATTACATTGTGCTGTTGCTCATCTTAATTTGTATTTACCTAATTTTCACATCTGGTAAGGATGAATTATCCGATACATAAAACTTCAGATCTGAAAGAAGGCTACTTTGGAAAAAAAAAAAAAAGATTGCTTTATTTTTCACATGACTTTAAATGGGGTTGGTCAGGGGTATCATATTGAAAAGATAAACAATTTTACTTGGCTCCCCAGTCTTTTGGTGCTTGTCTGTTTCTTATCACGAATAAGTACACATGGAGACAGGAAATTTTCCAAACACCCCTGACATCTACAGCTAAGGAGCACAAACTCAAATCTCAAATGTAAACATGAGGTCAGTTCTTTGAAGAGGCTCTCTGTGTCCTCTACCGAACATCATCCAGCTCATCGGCTGGGTTTTGAATGATATCTCTGATTAGTCAGCAGTTCCATCAGTTGACAAAGATTTAAAGACGGTTTTATCAGCCTTCCTGTTTTTTATTTTATTTTATTTTTTTATCAGTCTTACATGACCGTTGACAAGAGCAACAACATCAGACTTGCTGTATTGATAAAATGAATTCCTGCCTTTATGGTTTGGCCCCAACAGGAACTAAATCACGGCTATCCTTAATCAAGTGACAAAAGAAAAAAGCAGCACTGCTCTTTTACTGGGACCACACAAGGATTTGACATGGTTAAAGAGCTGACTGTTCTTGGAAGATGAGGAGAAAACAGAAAAAAGTTGAATGCCGTTATCAGCCTGTTTGTGCTAGTTGATACGTTGAAAGTCAGATTTCATTTAGGTAAAAAAAAAAAAAAGAAATTCATTCAACATTGTGTGTCTTTACTCAGTTTACTTGCAGCAGAGGTTTGTGACATGGTTTGACACAGCAACAGAGCTTTTTCAGTCTTTTACCTCAAATAATAGTGCTGAAACGTAGATGCTGAAAGTTCAGCCTTTTGTCACTTTTTGATGGATAGAAGATTTGTGTTGCTGCACAAACTCCCCGAAACATCAAAAAAAGCTCTCGTCTGGGTTGTATCACAGCTGTCTGTGAAGACTTAAAATGTAAAAGTACTATTAGTAGGTAAGAGTTGGCTCCCAGACCAGTTGAGAGTTTGTCCAGTTCTTTGCTGTTGTCCCTTATTTGCGTCATTTCCTGATAACCACAGATTTTCCTGTCGCAGATTGAGTAAAAATCAAGAAAATCCTACTAGGCAGGTGGTAGCTGGGCTCTCTCTGCTTTCGGCTGCCGCCTAAAAATTCTGTCCATAAAAGTAATGAACAGAATTGATGACAAAGGGGAGCCCTGGAGTTCAACTCTGGAAACGGGTCCAAGTTACTGCCAGAACTGCTGATTAAACTCTAACACCGGATGTATAGGGACCAAACTATAAATAAACAGGAATTCATATAAATCCTTTTTTTATTTTCTATTGTTTAAAAAAATTAAATGGTTTTTATTTTAATAATAATAATTTTATTTTTTTATTGTTGTTGTTTACATTATTATTATTGTTGTTTTAAGAGGCCTCAGAATTGTTTGTACCAAATATGATACATCAAGCATTAGTATGTCTACAGTGTCTTTTTTTTTTTGTTCCTCATATTTGACAAAAGTGCAACAGATAATTATCAATAACACAAAGGAATTTTTAACAGGCTAAATAGTCGTGTAGTCTAGTACAGTGGTTTTCAAAGTGGGGGCCGTCAGGTGGCACTAGGGGGGCCTCAGAAAATCAGTGGGTGTCTAGGCAAAAATAAAAAAATTTAAAAAGTTCAGCAGCAACGTGTGTTCCAGGTGTCCTTGGAACTCATTGTTGTCTTTATTAAAATCCTTTTATAATATATTTTGTGTCTGCTTTAAATTTCTATGGTAAAAAGCAGCAAGTTGTTGTTATTGATAATAATATTTATTAATCATTATCATCAAGATTGGCTGGTATTCTCATGTCTGTGGGTTTGGGGGTCCCTGGCAAGAAGCTGATGCTGTTTAGGAGGCCTTGGCATTGAAAACCCCTGGTCTAGTAAATACACTGCATTATGTACAAATAGTATTAATTCATAGAACTTAATACGAATTTATTGAGACAAGGAAAGTTTAGAAGAAGTAAATGCTGCCTTTCTTGGTCCAGGGACGTAGGCAGCATCGAGTTGTCCAACGTGGAGGGCTTCATTCTGAACGTACCGTCCAACCTGCGCTGGGGACCTCTCCGGTTGCCGCTCAAACGCCAGCACTGGATTGGAGTCAGGGAGGTGGGAGGGATTTACTACAACCTGGACTCCAAACTACGCAGCCCTCAACCCATCGGCAATCCAGACGAGCTCAGGTGTGAACGGGTGCACACATCACTACAGCTCCAGCCAAATAGTTTTATCCTTTAACTGTCATAAAGCCCAAAATAATGTAAAAATCTGTATTTGTGCTTGATTACAAGGAGCGTATTAATCAGCTGTTATTTACAGCTAAAGGTTAAACTTTATATTTGGTATTCTGTCAGGTGCAAACTTCTAAGAAAGATATAAAGTTAAAAAAAATCACTTTATCATTATTAGACTTTATTTTACTTGTCGCCCCACTATCTGGGTCAGATGCACTTTTTCCCCAAGATAAGTGTCTTTTGATGGACTAAAACTGTAGAGGCGAGACCGTCCAGTTGCAACCAGTGGCATTTTGGTCCGTGGCCATTGACGGCACCCTTCGTAAATTAAATATGAACTGAGAAGTTCCAGACTAAATTGAATTTGCACATTCATTTGGTGATACCAGGCGAGACAGAACAGTCAAGTTTGACTCTAGGAAATAAATGTTGGAAAAGAGATCTTGGAGAGAACAACAATGAAATTAGTTTGAAATGCTTTGTCATGTAGAATTGGACTTTGTGTCATTTAGATGTGGACTTTTTTTTTTTTTTTTTGTAATGCACTATCATGTCTATTAAAAAGGACCAACCCACAATAGCAGTGATACTACCTTTAAACCTTATTAAACATATTCTGATAAGAGTTAATTTACAACCTCAACATGCTAAATTAGCCCCCCCTTTGTGGAGCCCTATTACTAGAGGCCTTTATTAAAAACAGAGAGCAACAGGAGAAAGAGGGAGGTCTGCTACAAAGCACTGAGAACATATAGCCTCTGTGCACAGGGTGACTGCTCATCTGATTGAATTTTTTGTATTGACAATATTGTGCTAATGAGCAAGAATACTCCACCAGACTGTATTAAACAAATGAAACAGACCCTCTGTGGCCTTTCCCAAGGGTTTATTGTGAGGAACTGACTCGGCCCAACATCAGCTCATCCAAAAATGGGTAAATGAGTGGAATGAACAAGCCTATTAAGCTGGAGGAAAAAGTTGTTTTCCAGGGATTTTACTACTTTTTTTAAATGCTGCCCCCATGTGGTCAGAAGTGGTATTGCTGCATAGCGTGGCTATTAGTTTAACAGCATGTAGAGGATGATCTTCTATGGCCTCCATATTCCCAAAGTCATCATATAATCCATCTTTAATCATATATATATATATATATATATATATATATATATATATATATATAATTGTTCTTTATTCAAATGTATTCCTTCTATGAACATTACTGACTGTTCTTTATTTTCGATGTTTACCCTACATCTAGGAAGTTTCTCCACCAGCAGCTGCGAGGGAAGAACTGTGAACTCCTCTTAGTCGTCTCAGAAGAAGTGGAGGCCCACCAAACGTGGCGGTCTGATGGCTAAGGGTCTGAACAGCCAATCACAGCTTCAGAATGGACGGAGCAGAAGTAACGTTGTGTGTACAGCCAAACACAATGACGCACACTAGCAGTTGTTTTTCACCTCCGCCTCTTTTCTTGTGTTTTGTTTACGCAGCCGTTACTGTACACTATTGGATGTAAGAGACAATGAAGGAAGCAAATACTTTACAGGGAGACTCAAAGAATCACAGTCCTTTCTCATAATGCATCGAAGACTTGTAAAATGTTACTCTTTTCCTGCTTCTTATTTTTTTTTATACATATTAATGCATATTTTTTCAGTGTAAGCATTGATTATTTTTCTGCTTTTTCTTCTTTTTATTTTTAAATTTCCAAAGTTGTGGGAGTTTAGGCTTTATGAAAAATGCTGAGTTTATATGCCTGACTCTTGGCGTAAGTCTCCCTGCTTAGGTCATCATGTTCACTGATGTGTCCTTGTGTTGTCTTCGCCTTGTGAATCAATCTCTCTTCTCCGTCAGTGTTTCCTTCCTTGCATCAGCGTCACTGGGTCTCACTCCTCTTTTCTGTTTCCTTTTCATATTGTAGGTCGAAACGAGCGGTTTATCACTTAGCCAGTTTTGTGTTTCAGCACTTCCCAAACATTTCTTGCATGGACTGAGCCTTTACCGTAGAGTCTTTGCCAACACATCAGTTTTATATGGCAACAAAACAATGCAACGCTCAGCCAAGTACTCCCTCTAGTGGATGTTGGCGTCTGCCCGCTTCTAAGGAAGAAGTAGCCATTCATCCCGTCTTTTTAAATCGTCCTCACTAAAACAGCTCCTATAAAGTCTCCCAGTATGGAGGTATTGCACTATTCACAATTATTGCCTATAAGTAAAAATTATTCAGTATGACCATGTGAGAATCAACAATTTCATTTCAGTTCATATGATAATCATCCATTTATTGTAGGTTAGTACTGGAAATTAACTGTATGCATCTTTTTTATTAAAACTAATGCCCCAAAATCTCGCTAATGAGTAATCCTGGAATTGTAAAAAGGCCAAAAAAAAAAAAATCCCAAAATCTGTATAAATTCAAGCACGCTGGTAGGACAAAAGCTGTCTTCACTATCTCTTGACTTTTTTTTTGTTTTTGGGGCATTAAAAAGTATTACATGTGGCTGGAGGTGTCGACCAACCACATTTGTTTAAATTGGGTTTGAATGGAAAATTGTGGCTCCATTTGGGCATAAATGAAATAAGCTCAAACTTCTGCCCATCAAGAAGTGTATATTCATTGTTAGTTTCTGGAAAAGCCAGATTCAGTCATTTAAAACACAAAAAGAAGAGGACGGCGGTCTAAAAGGCAGTTAACTCGAGTGAGATATCAATATCTGATCCCCACCAATGTTTAAGAAATGTTTAAGCAAAACAAGCTGTTTCAAGTTCGAATGTAAACACTTGTGGTCATAAATGTAGGTTTTTCTTCTCGTTTATTTGGACTCTTACTTGAGGTGATTCATCCAGGAAATAGTTTGCTGCTTAATAGACATTGAAAGAACTTCTCTTCATTTTGTGAAAATCTTCTCTGTCAGAAACTCAGATATATGTTTTCTACAATGGAGAATGTAATATTGTCTCTGTCTCCAGAGGAAGCAGGTTGAGTTGGACTTTCAGCAACAAGAATCATCTGGACCCACAACACTCCACCCTCCAAAAATAAATGAGGATGCCTCACAGATGACGATGTTACACCCCTGCATCCCTCTACTCTCAGTCTTTGTTGCCATACTTTATTTCCCCGCCTTCCTTAGGCTCCAAGACTTATCCAAAGGGTCACCACCACAGCAGCAGCCATCTGTAGCACAGGAGCTCCGTCGATGCAGGGCTTCTCCTCGGAGAAAAAAAAACAAACTTTTTGAGAAAGCAGCCAAAGCTCGGCGCCAAGAGGGAGTCGGTAACTGTTTCATCACGTCGTATACAGGTATCAGTGTTCTTTTTTTATTAGTGACGCTTTAGTGTCAGGAGGATTCAGGACACGTTTTGTGAAATGAGCCTTATTATCTGAGATTCAGTTTTTGTAGCTTTCGTTTTCATCAATTTCATTGTTCAATGGCTTGTACAGTAGGTGTACTGTCTGTAAAGATAATGTTGGCCTTAACTTGTTTACATTAAAAAAAAAAGTGTTGATTGGAAAGATTTAGAGGGGCTGTGCATTTTGGGACCATTTCACAAGATTAAATATACAAAGTACTACTTTATCAACATGGAGAGGGGAAACAGCTGATGCTCACTCATCACACGGAGCAACTCTTCTTTAATGATGTTTTTGCTATTTCCGCCAAGGACTTTATTTACTGAAGTTTGAATTAATCTGACAAGCAACGAATATCAGCAGTACATGTTTTATTTTGAAATGACATTTTAATGCTCCGGCCCAGTCTTTCGACCTTTGTCACACTATGTCCGAGTAAAACTGAACCAGCAGAGCAATTGTTAAGAGTTTTAAACTCAGTCCCGTCATAAACTGTGTCACACATTTGCATTCAGGATTTGCTTTATTGCCATGACAATCCAGTCAGTCCTTTCTGCTTACAGGGTTCTGATTGTCACTGTATTTTATTTTTTCATAAAAATAAAATGCTCATAATGGCACTATGTACAGGCTGAAGTGTGGGTATATTACATGTTGTTTTATGGGTTAATATTTATGCTCAAAAGGGCTCTTCTCTCGGCATCCGTTGTGGTAGTGAGTGTGTTATTTCACCACTCAGATATTTGTTGTATACACTGTGTGCATGTATGTGTTTATTTACTTTTTTTTAAACACATTTACACTAAATACTGTGGAAGGATTGTCATTGCTTTTTTTTCCCCCTCTTCATTTTCATTTGATGATGGCTTAAGTTTATAATTGTTTTTCAGAGAATTCATAAAAAAACAAGACATATATGTAACCAAAGCGTATTTCACAAAAATAAGACCAAAAAAAAATTCTTGAGGCAAAAATTTATCCAAAAAAATCTTTCATAAAAGATAGCTCTTTGCAAAACAACATAACATAACACAACTATTTCATTCATAGTGATGCTTGCTTAAAGCCACTCTGTGTAGTAATACCACATTTGACCACATGGTGGCATGTAATGTGTGCCAGAACTCGGACTTCAACCTAATTTAAAGGACTTGTGACTTGGATCACAACTAATAATAGACTGCATTTGAACTTCAGAGTGGAGTCCTCAGATTTAATTTCTCTTTTATTATTTTATAACTTATTTGTGTATAATATATTATTTCAAAATGTCTACATTAAATTCAAAAATAGTTCATGCAATAAATAGGGACAATCTCACATGTCATCAGTTCATGTGATATGTGAATCGTGATTTAAAAACCAATTATTTTAAAATAACTTAAACATCAGAAGGAGGCTTAAACTGAGTTAAAACTTACTAATTATTGTTTATCTGCTGCGAGTATGCAGAACTGCATCTGCAACCTGTTGTTTTATTGATTTCTTTATAAATCACTTTGAACAAAAAAAACTAATGTCCAGTGTAATATATATATAGATATATATATATATATATATATATATATATATATATATATATATATAAGTAATGATTTACTGAAAATTATTTTTTTTAAAATACATAGATAATGGATAAAAATGATGGGACCCTCAACATTTAGTCGCACATCTTTTGAGGCACTGCATTCAAGAGTGAAACATCTTTTAGATGTATTTATAGGTCATTATGTTGTAGGAGGATCCATGATCAGCAACTGAAACTAATCTTTCGGACACTGAGCAGCACATTTTGCTCCAGGACACCTCGACAGCCTTGAGATTTTATTGTACCCAGTACAGATTCAAAACAGCCTGTACCGGAACATGACTGAGCCTCTTTCATGTTTCACAGAAGATACAGTGATTTTTTTTTTTTTTTATTATTTTTTTTTTTTTTTTTTTTTTTTTTTTGAAGATAGGAAGTGGACTTCCATTGAGTCCATTTTGGCTCAAACAGTGACAGATGGCACAACCTGACCTTGGAGTTTACCTTGAATCTCTATGAAAATTGTTCTGTGCTCTTTGGTTGCCATTTGTATTATCTGTTTCTTCACTTATTCATCAGTTTTCTTTTTGTCTCCACATCCAGGGAAGTTGACCACAATTAAATAAACCTTATAGTTCTGAATGACAGCTGTTGTCTCAGGAACACCAAACTCCGTGGAGGTGGTCTCATGGCCTTTACTTTTAACACTGACTATAATTTTCTCTCTGATAACCTCAGACAAGCCTCTTTTCTTTTTTTTTAATTTTAATTTTAATTTTTTAATTTTGGATTCCTCTGGTTCACCCTTTAAAATGGCATACTGACTGACCAGGCCAGTTTTATTAGTTTTTTTTTTTTTTTTAAATAAAAATAATTCAAAAACAATGACTGATTTTCATTCGTCGTTATTACCTTTGTCGGTTTGACGTTATTCAGGTGACCATCTTGGATTTATTAGTGAAAGGCTTTTGCCCTCGCGCGTGTGGTAAATAACCAGGGTGATGGGGCATCTTGTGGCGCACGCGGGCTCATCTTTTAAAGGGAGCGCGCTCCTAGGCGACGGGCGCGAGCGCAGAGCGGTGTGCAGATGTGTCGCAGATTTTGTAAAGTCACCGGACTCACGGAAACCTCCACCAGAAGGAAGTACCCCTGGATAAAAACGGCTCCCAAAGTGTAGGAAAAACCGAGGCGGCGAAGGAGGAGAAGCTGGAGTGAGAGGGCTGAGCCGAGTCACCGCTGTCAGAAGCAGTTAACGTTAGCTTAGTTTGTGGGGAGAAGGACGTTACTTTGACAGTTAAAGCCCAACGGACGGCGGCGGCAGCGGCGGCGCGCGCGGAGATGGAGCTGTCAGCGATCGGAGAGCAAGTGTTCGCCGTTGAATCAATTGTGAAGAAAAGAGTTAGAAAGGTAAAGCTTTTAAAAAAAAAATTAAAAAAAATTGTGCCCTAATTTACCAGTCTGTTAGGCTATATTGTCAGCCCTGGAGGGGATCTCATCTTTAGGAGGGATGGATGCTAATTGCGCAGTTCTCCTCATTTAATCTGTTTATCTTATTTCGGGCTTTTAAACGGGGCGGGTTAAAAGAGGGCGTCCCTTAAATGTAACGTGCATACTGTTGTCATTGAACTACGGCTTAACTTGTCGGGTGTTGTGCTGCTGTAATCTTGAGGAGAGCACATTATTAAGCAAACTCCGTCATTTTGGGCCTGGCTGCTAATTGTGTGTAATGTTTCATATTATAGTTTTGTTGACAAGTCCAGGTGCGTAGTTAGGAATTAGAGACCCCCAGAGCATCAGGGGGCTCTGAAGCGTCTCTTTCCCACCACAGGTCCTCCTGATAATATCTGCTCCATTTAACATGAATAGTCTGAAACCATAGAGGGCAACAAATAACACTATTTAGGTCCCATTCTTAGTGTACAAAGAATTTTCTTAGCTGTTTTATATTAGCAACAAAAAACACCTAAAAATGTAAGCTCACGTTAAAAGTAGCTACTTTATTTGTAAAGTAGTTAGTTTTTGTTCATGACATTATTAATTCTTTTGGGCTTAAGGAATCCTTATATTTTGCAGGACCAGTGAAAAGGCATTTTTATCATCAGTTATCAGCTGGGAAATAAAAATATATATTACTAATTTGGAATCCAAATTAATTAATAAGTAATTTCCTGAAGGTCTTTTTAATAGTTAATAAAATAATAATTATTAAATAATTTATTTTTAATAATTAATTTCCTTTATTTGAATTAATTTTTAAATAGAAAAATAAATAGCTGAATTTGAAAATTCACTCAGAAATAAATTTTTTATTTATGCATTTTAAAAAAGATTGTTCTGTTTCCAATCCTTTTTGAAATTTCTACTTCTACTACCTTCCCAATTTAGCTCCTCCTTTTCTGTGGCACTTTGGGCCTTGAGTAAAGAGTGCTCCGTCCATCCATCCATCCATCCGTCCATCCATCCATCCATCCGTCCATCCATCCATCCATCCATCCATCCATCCATCCATCTATACCCTCTTAAATGGCATCCAAAGTTGTCCTCTTCTCTCAAATCATGACCGAGACCACATTCCTTGACTGCTTATTTTTTAAAGCATTTTCTGCACAGATAAAAAACTATTACATAGGGGTTTATTTTCACGTTTTTTGTACATTGCACAGTCATATCATTCTTTATGTCTTACCCAAAATAAAGCAGATCCCAATTTTACTGAGTTGTGAGATGTAATGATCTTTTACGACTGGCGAAATTGTGCAGCGTGTGGGAGGCTTCAGGCCCTGAAAATGAACTCTAGTATTTTGTGCACTTTAATTTGAACCTTTCTTTTATTAGTTTTTGAAGCCATAATGCACTTGACATGAATTTGCAAACATGATCTCCACTGACAAATGGGCTTCCCAGAGTTTTGACTATAAATAAATTAGTTAAAGAACGCACACAGCAGGGCCATTTTAGTAGCTTTAACCACTCTGTTGAGTAACGCTACTTCTAATCACAGCACAAAAAAGTTTACTTTTAAACTTTTTGGCACAAGACACAATAAAATGCACTTTCAATTGGACAAAGTGATATTATAAAATGTACGGCACTGTCCCCACTCATTAATCAGGAACAGTCCCACAACAAGAATTTTCCTTTTCAGGGTCAAAACATGGCCCTCCCATGGGTTTAGGTACTCAGAACAGCCATGGAAAACTGTTGGGTGGATGTGTTGACTTGGTGCTGATTGGATTTTGGAACAAAATCTTGGCTCCTTCGCTGTTCATCTAATTACTTCAGTTTTTTCTTCTTCTTTTGTGCCGTCTTCTATATATATGCATTGGCATCTGGTAAAGATAGTGGTCCACTGCAACCACCAGGTAGTGCTCAGTGACAGTTTGCTAAATAAATGGATCTTACAGCTCTGTCACTGTAGACAACTAGAGATGTGACGACTGAATGGACTCCAGGAAGAGGCTGGTCCACTGACAAGTCCAGTTTTCTCGTTTTTACCTCAGATGGCTGCTGTTGGAAATGCAGTCAGTGTTGGTGCCTCTGTTGTCAACCCAGCAGGTCCATATACTCACATGTGGTCAGAAGTGGTATTACTATATGGAGTGGCTTTAAGGGCAGTTTTTAAACCGAGTGGTTGTTTTTGTTGTTGTTGTTTTGACTGTGTAAATTCCCTAATCACAACTCAGAGACATGTCCACTCTTTTACTGGCACTTGTCAGGGCCTGACGGGGATCATGAGCTGAACTGATCTTTCAGCTCAGAGAATATACTGCTTATATTGGAAAATATACGGCTTTGAACGCTCAACATTTAGAAACATCATATTGCACGACACTGTTTATTTTTGTGTACTGTGTGGCCAGTTATAGACATACTGGATTTTAAGATTTACTTAGCAAAGCCAAGAACAGCAGTGCCTTTAATTATGCAGTACATTCACCTTATTTTTAATATGGGGAACTGGGTGAGTCAAGAGAAGTCGGGAAAAGTGGTGACTTCATCGGCTGAGAATACCTTTGAGAGTTTGAAGGTTATTATTGGGTGATGTCACTGAATGACTAAATCTGAGTGCCTTCGCCGGTATGTAGAAGTCAAACAGAACATTTCCAGTGGTGTAGGACTTATACATGTTGTCTGATGACAGAGAAACAGCCCTCTTCTCTTTTTAGAGTCCATTTAACCACAAGAATATTCTAGTAATATCTGTCGATGTGGTGCTGAAAATCAAATTGTGATGGAATTTCATGGAGATGAGAGGTTCAGTCCTCTCAGTTGTCTGCGTGGCAACCTATGTTCATTGAGTATTTTATTTCATAAAGGAAGAAAGCACTTCTCACATAACCATGAAACAAAATGCAACCGCTTTCTTCAGACTCCAGTGAAAATCAGAGAAAAGTGAAAGAGTTGGATATTTGATTTTAACACTATTAAGATGTGATCTCATTTGCATGCAAATTTGATGCAAAGAAACACATTCTTTGAGATTTTCTCAAAAAGAGACATCTGTGAGTTAACTTCCCTCTACAGGAGAACAACTTCTAACCCAACATCTACAGAGGGTCAAAACTGTGGGTTCACATTAGAGTAAGGTAGTATGGAGGACTCAGATAAGGATAATCCATATATTGTCAGTACATATCTTAGGAAATGCACTGAAACTTGTCCTCTGCTTTTAACCCATCACTAGTCAGACTAGGAGCAGTGGGCTGCTGAAGCGCCTGGGGAGCAGTTAGAGGTTAAGGGCCTTGCTCAGGGGCCCTAGTGGCTTGCCTTGGTTAACCCGGGGGATTGAACCTGGGTCCCCCACGCCCAAACCCACCTCCGTAACCATTAGGCTACCACTCCCGCTAACCACAGAGTAATTTTTTACTTTACTCTTTGGCTTATTACATCAGTAACTGTAAAAACAGTACAGTGTTCTGTGATATTTATTATGCCATATACTGTAAACTCACTGACTATGACGTCTGTTAAACTTTATCTCCACAGGGAAATGTGGAGTATCTGCTGAAGTGGAAAGGGTGGCCTCCAAAGTGAGTATGTAGACTTACAGAAGAGTGGTTTGATAGCTTAAGATACAAAAGTGTCCTTCATGTGGACCTAAGAAGGGATGCTGGATAAAATCTCAACTAAAGGATGTAGCAGTTATATTATTATTTTAAATGTATGTATATACATATATAATTTAAGGCTTATTAAAAATTCTTATTAAAAAATAGTAGAAGGATGACATATGTTGACAATACAAATACCTCACCAGTGGTGCAAGTGGGCCTCATAAGATAATCTTTGTTATTGTCAGTACATATCTTACGAAATACACTAAAACCTATCCTCTGCTTTTAACCCATCACTAGTTACACTAGGAGCAGGGGGCTGCTGAAGCACCTTTGTTAACCCAGGGGATTGAACCTGGGTTCGTTTGATGCCCAAACCCACCTCTGTAACTACTAGGCTACCACTCCACCATAAAGTGTAATTTACAGAGTTGGGTAATTATAATAAAAATATATTTGAAACAACCAGAGTGCTAAAACAGTGATTCAAATTTTCCTAAGGTTATACTAAGTCTATTTACTAATTTACTATCATTTACTAACATTTAATATCAATTGTATGAGCAACCAAACCCAAAAAATTATAAAACAAACAATGTTTCTTGAAAACTGAATATACATGTAAGACAACATCAGTTCACCATTCATAATGTGATGTGTCCCACATCTCCAACACAGTCTTTTATCGTCCTGTTGTTCTCTATAAATGTCTTCTACCTGCATGGTGCACTGAATGCAACTGGACATAGATACAGTGAGTTGTCCTCAGGTAATCTGCACAACCAAGCAATACTAATAGAAACCCAAGTCCCCACACCAACGAAAACAAATTTGTGTTTAAATCCCAATATCTTTGGCAATAGGTAGTATTGTTTTTTAACATCCCTGTATCTCTGCTTAGCCGCAATGTTTATTTCACAATTCAGCGGGAAAGTCCAGTGACCCAGTGCAATTGGAGGTATAAATTTCTGAATAGCTGAATCAGTTGAGGCCTCAGGTCTGAAGTCACACCCAATAGAAGGTATGATCTCTCTCATTATTGTGTTATTTCAATGTGCAGTGTACTGGTGAGGAGAAACTAAAAATGATGCCTGAAAATATGATAGTAAACTCATATTGTGTTATAACAACTCAGCAGTTAATATTCAAGACATCTTTACATTTATCTGTATAATTTCATTTGTTATGTTAAGGCACAGCAGACCAGCAAGGTGAGTCAAATGAGAGTGGTGAGATCCAGGTTATGGAAATCTGACAGAAAGTGATGGCTAACTAAGAAGTTGAGGAAATATTAATGGAAACATTATAACTAAACTGAGTGAGTCAAGAGAAGTCGGGAAAAGTGGTGACTTCATCAGCTGAGAATACCTTTGAGAGTTTTGGGTTGTTTTTTTTAAATGTGCCGAACTCCAATTTTTTTGTCTTTCTTAACCCTTGCAGTGAAAGAACAGTAGTTCTTGTACAAGTAAATTTAAAGTTCTGCCTTACAGTATTACATTTTGTACTTTTGAGAAGTGCTACCACAGCGTTTTGTGTGCAAAATCAACAGTTATTTTAGGCCATGTCATATTTTGATATAC
>JAOWBL010000011.1:483716-506178 GCA_028564865.1 Zenarchopterus dispar
GTTGCTATTAACCACTAGAGAAGTTAAATTGTCGATGTATTAACGTACTTCGGCCGACTTTAAACACCGGAAAAAATGAATGTCTTAGACCGACCCGCTCATCAGTCCACCGATTTTCTGGGAAAAAAATCTCGACTTATGAGCGAGTATATACGGTAAGCTCTCTATATTGGCTTGTACTAGTAATCCCCAAGATATCTACTTACTAAAGCTCATTTTCATAAACCTAAGTGTCACCCATACAGACCAGAGTCATCACAGGATTTACTTGAAGTAACCGAGATAAAGGAATACTAACTGTAAAAAGTAACTATACTACTTCTACATGATGCCTTGAATAAAAGGTCATAAATATATCAAACCATTTCAGTTTAGAAACTTGAGTTTGTTTACAGTGAAGTCATAAAAACGTGTGTGCCAGGCTCATATGAGTAGATCAAATATGAGTTTGACATAAACTACACCTGTACAACAAAGCACTTAACAGTCTGTGGTTAATTTAGAAATAAGCTTTACTACTTACTTTTTGCAGAATACTTGTTCTCTTTCCTCGTCTTATTTGCCTTTTTTAAGCAGCCATCACATACGAAACTATGGTAAAAGTAAACATAGTGAAAGTTACGTTAAATTGCATTGAAAAAATAAAAATAATTTTAAAAAAAGACAAGGGGTTATTTTGCTAAAAGTAACGTACCCTGATGGCCAGATTGTTTCGTTGTGTAAAACACAAATCTGATGCATCCTGCGACCACAGTCCATACATTCAACGAGCCTGGAAACAGAACCAGAACCAGGCATGAAGATACGGACTTCTCCAAATGTTCAGGATACGAGACGAGAAGTCGACTTACAGTTCAGGGTCCAGTGTGTCATTTTTCTTCTTCTCAAACTGATCCTTGTTAATCGACCTGAAATTATAGGAGGAAAGTATGAAAAAGCGTAAAACAAAAAGATAAACACTGTAAAGATAAAGTTTAAATCTGAAACAAAAGATCCAATACAGCCTGACAAAAGAAAATGTCTTATATCCACTTTACTGAACGATACCGCCATGATGTTATTGTAAAATATATTAAAATAAACACAGGAAGTACTTATTTTTAGTTTGATTGTTTACTCTTGTGTAATATCTTTCATTTAAGCACACTTTAGTCATCATCATCACTAACATGCTGCAGATAAGGTAACTTAGTGTCAAATGTTATCATAAGGTAAAAAAAAAAAAAAAAAGAGAAATACAATCACTTTCTCAATGCTTGAGAGCAAATATTTCAGTTTCTGAACTAACAACTTAAAACCCTGTCGCTTGTTTGGGGATTCCTGGTTCTGAAAATACATCATTTGGGGGTACGATTATGTCGCACATGAAGATCAGAGTCCAATTATCAAGCCTTCCCATCCATCTCCACAAAAACTTAAATCATGCTGCATTCTGCATACCTCTGAAGGGGGAAGCTGTCATTCTTTAGATCTTGCTTTTTTATTTTTGCTTTGCTATAAAGAGTAAATTCTCTTTTATTTGGTTCTCTTTGAAAGTGAATGCAGCTCCTATCCTGGAACCTGCCAGTACAAAAGACAAACCTTGTCCATACAGCAAAAAGTTCATACATACACCTGTAATAGCTTATTAAAAAGAAAAAACACCCTAAAACTCACTGCTGTGAACAGAAGACTAAAAACGAGGTTAAAACTGAGCCGTTTTACTGCACCGCCACATTCAACTGGCGCAAGTCACAAACATCGCATCAAAACAAACCCAGTCAGCTAAAGCGTTTTTGTTGAGGTTTGTCTGTCTGGGAAAGTTTAGTTTAATTTATTTGAAAGGGGACAATAAAATTTCATAAAACACATGATTACACGATGGTTAAAAAAAAGCCAGAATTAGCCAAAAGGCTAGTTTTCGTCTGTAGGCAGGTAAAAGTACAACCGGATACAGACCACGTCACATCTACTTGCTGCACAGTTAATACTGTCATAAATTAAAGCGATATGGTGACAAATTCACGTGTTTTTAATAATGAGCTGATACTCACGTCTGCGGCTGCGTGGGGTCGTCGCCCAGGGAAACTGTCTCCCCCTGGATCTCGTTGAAACACTTCTCACAGAAGTGGTACCTGTCAGCAAGAAGCCCAAATTTTGGTGAACTACACCGTTCCCCACAGCACAGTCAATCACAGACAGCGCATGGGAGGGCAGTCACCAAACGGTACGGGTACATGGGCGGGCAAGGAAAGGCGCCGCAAGCGGAGCAAGCAGGAAGTGCAGGAAGTAGGAGCGCAGGACAGCGGGGAGGCGTCATCCCAACAGCCAGTCATGATTATAAAAGGGGGTGAGGGGACAGGGGGGGTCGGAGATGCATGGTTGGGCAAAGCAAGTCAACGTTGACGTCACAAACAGTGGAAGGGAGGACAGACAAGTCATACGGACCGGGAACAAAAAAAAAAACAAAAAACGAGACAAACATCCAGGACAACACACAGCAGAGAGCCGAGGCAAAGGACAGATTAGCAATCTGGACATGAGAGGATGAGCAACAACAACAACAACAACAACAACAACAACAACAACCACCGTCACAGCAAACAGCGCAGGAGCAGAACCAAACGGGGCTAAACGGGGGGACGAGACGCAGCACATGTAACACTGAACAAATACACAGACCACCGCTCAGCCGCTTCATCAAGCAGTTCATTTTAAAGTCGGTCCTTTCACAGGGCGCCAAGGCTTTCGCTGTCGTATTAAAATATAAATCTAATTTACTGTTCAGAGTTCAGCTGGTGTTACGTACAGACCCAAACGGATCAGGAGGAAGAAAAAAAAACAACAAAAAAATCCGATCCGATCGCGACGAGATCCTGTTCAGATCTGGCATTAAGAAGCATCCCAGGTGATCCGATAACAAGTGGCCCACACTGATGCATGCTGGGACGGAGCTGGATCCAAGACACAACTGAGGCCGGTCCGGGACACTCGGGACCTAATTTTCCTCGTAGTCTGAACCCCAAAGCCTTCTGGGACGGATTGAGGGACTGCCTATGTAAAACAGCATCATCATCTCAGGTGACAGCTCGTTTGATTGGCAGGTGAATGACCACAAAAAAAGCTCTTTTTGTCATTTGATTTCTTCTTTACATTTGTGGCAGATTTTTCATTTTGATGCCACGTCTTGACTTGTAGCCGACTCTACACATCATTTGTCCAGTAAAGTTTATAAATAAAACTTTATCTTGTAATGTCGGGTTTCTTCGAGCTATGCCTCGTTTTGCTGCGTCAGCTCCCACACGTTTACCACCGTCACTTCAGTAGTTTTTAATGTTATATAATGTTTAATGTTATATAGTCTTCTACTGGTAATTTAACCTTTTTTTTTCCCCGACTTGTATCTTGTTTTTGAGCTGTGAATTTCTCCTCTGTGGGATCAATTAAGTTAGATCTTATCCTATTGTACAAAACCCAAGGTATGACGTGTGGTTATCTGAACACAGAGTGGGAAGATCCGATCAGATCACTCTTGATCACATTTTACTGCTGGATGTACACACTAACACTGGCCGCTTGTGACTGGAGCAGTCAGGAGACATTTTACCACAAGGTCTGAACTTCACAGGTGAGAATCCGTCCAGGATGTGTCAGACACGCTTAGGTATCTCATTAAGAGGATTTCTTGATCAAAAATGATCACATCTAAAGGACAGAAACTCGACTATCCTCCACACCTGCATGCCTTTAAGTAAAAACAGGTCACAACTGAAGACGTGACCAGGTGGAGGGAAAAATCACAACTACAGTTCATGTGTCAACTCCTGGCACGAGCCACGACGACGTACACCCAGGATGAAGCTACTCGACGCGCCGGCCCTTCAACACTTTTGTCAGTGGTGGTTTTATCACCCAGGTAGATCCAGATCCCTCTCACGTGATCAGACGTGGTATTCCTACATGGAGCGGCTTAAACGCACGCAGAGAGGAATAATAAGGACAGTCATGAGCGAATGCGTTAGCGTTCGTGAGGCCAAGGAGGCCTGGTGTAAAGAGAACGAGCTCTACTGGTGGCTGAGCTGCTGTTAAAACGTAAATAACGTGATAAGAGGACTGACTGTTAAAATGCCAATGCGTTAGGCACCACATGAAGGTTAAAAAATAAAAAAATAAAAAATAAAAACAGGGAACATGAAGTGAAGGAAGCGTTAAGAAAAACAATCAGATCAACAGGTTATAAAACACTTTATACCTAAAATTTTCAGAGTACCGTTTCAAACAGCACTTTCTTTTTTATTATTATTATTATTATAATAAAATGACTCCAGAATTCCCTTCCTCTAACCAACGTAGCCGTCTAATCTTCCCTTTACCCTTCATTACTTCACTGCGTCTTCGTACCTGTTCTGGTAGCTGAAGTAAACAGCATCTCTGGGGATAGTGCACAACTGTTTTCCGTAACAGCACAACGTCTGAGGAGAAAACTCCAGCTGTTGGAAAGAAGCAAAACAGAAAACAGAGGATATAACCTCAGTGATGTTTGAAAAGATCAAACATGACACCAAAATGTTACACTGACTGGAACCATGCAATGAAATTAACTTTTAAACAAAATCTAATTTTATTATGTTGCAGTTTAATCCCCTTAAAAATTACTAGCATATTCTGCATAAATTAAATGTCAAACACTGATTATAAACATACACGGTCTACATATAAATAATTTTCCCACAGAAGCTGAACCAAGCTGATCTATTTTGGTTAGTTTTGTTAAGATAAAATATTATTAATGTCAAGAACTTGTCGTTTGTCTGCAAAAACTAAACTGAAGCCTAATGAGATGTGAGATATGTCCAAGGCCACATTTAGGTATGATCCCACTTCACTCCTCCTGTTTTCAGCTGTTAATTTATACGTCTGATAATTAAAACTTTTAGTCACATCAGCTCTTAAAGATAAAAATCACATCTTCATTATTAATTTTAAATACGTTGAATTTTATTTTATAGTTTATGGGAAAGGTTTCTGTGGCAGTAATGGTGTTTTTATTGTTGTTGTTTTTATTATTATTATTATTGTCATTTTTCTGTATTTTGAGAAGCACAACCAACTTTAGAAAGTAGAGGCTATTTTTAAAAAAAATTATTAAAAATTAAATCAGCACCAGCGTTCTTTTATGTAAACTCTTACATCTGTTTTTTAAAAATCATTTTGTTTTCTCAAAAATATATAGAACTATTTCTTTGATTAATGCAGTGACAATTAACTTAAAAAATAAGATTAAATAAAAGTCCAATTAACTAAATATCCTCTCAGGAAATTCAACAGTAATGAAAAAAAAAAAAGAAAATATCAGGAGAAGCTTTTTTTTCCCCCCAGTTGGCCACACAACATACTCCTACCAAAACTGAATGTCTGAGCTTCTTATTTCTACGATTTTGAACAGATAACAAATTTTAGATTGATCCCAGTCCATCCGGTCTCTTAATTAAGCAGCACTTTATCTCACCTTCCTCCCACAACAGTAGCCGAGGCTCTGCATCACGGGATCGATCTCTTGCTCGAACACCTCAGCCAGTTTGGAGCAATACTTGTAGACTCGGGAGGTTTTGCGATTGTACAGCCAGGCGTTGTTGAACATCAGCCAGATGTCATCGACATACTGCCAGGGATCCTGGTATTGACCTACAATAACACCAAAAACCAAAACGTTGCATGTTCAGATGTTACACAGGCATACACAAAGAAAAACAACCCAGTTTCCAAGGAATGAGCATCCTTTATAAAATAAACCATACTAACCTGTGTCTAGCTTCCGCTTGATAGTTGATAGGTCCATGGGGTTCTTCACAATATCAAAATAGTCCTAGAAGATCATAGCTCATTTCTCAAAAACACGCCACTTCAAACTGCTCAGAAGGTTTTGTGAATTAATGATTATACATGAAAGGTTGATTTAGTCCCACTACTCCAGAAAACACAGCAAGAATTTGGAGCTACAAGCGAATAAGCGCAGCAGCTAAAACTGAGCGGGGTTACATACGGGTATGCAGAGAAGCTGGGGGTCCACCGGCATCCTGAAGGGCAGAGACTCTGGGTCTTGTCTGTAGAGAGATTCTAACGTGGGCATCAGTGCCTGACGAAGCTCCTCTGGCTTAAAGACTGAAAGATGAAAATGTAAAGGGATGGATCAGGTGAAAGAGTAAACCGAAATGGTCAAAACTGCATCACCAAACAAACACGGCTGTAATTACTCTCTGGGATTTTATGAAAAATATGTCTTACTCTTCTTTTTCACTGGGGCTTGTGGTGCAACTGCCTCTGAAGTCTCCTCTTCGTCTTTCACTTCTTTCTTCACCTCCACTTTCCTGTCTTCTGTCTTCACTCCCAACGTCTCTGTTGGTGCTGATGTATCCATGAGGACCCCTTTAACTCCGTCTCCAGAACAGTCTTCTTTTTTCAGTTCTGACTTCACGGGTTTTTCCTCCGTTTTGTGGTTACTGAGCTTCCCACCTTTGGAGCAGGCACCAGCGTCGCTCTCGTCCTCCTCATCCTGATGCTTGACCTCCATCTTGGAGTCCAGGTTGGTGGCTGACGTTTCTGACGGAGGCTGCTGAGATGAAGTGTCCAGACTGCTGACAGAGGCTGGAGTCGGGGCCTGACTGTCTGCTGGGAATGAGCCCTTCTGGGATAACTACAGACAGATTCAAAAACAAACTCAGGTTTAATGGTAGATTCAACAAAGTGAAACATTCAATTAAATGAACAAGTAAAGAAAATCAAAGAGAGGAACTCCACAGGTAAAAACTAGGAGACCACATGACACAAAGTAATTTACAGTACTATTGAAAAATAAATTAACTGTAATTTACATTACAATACATTCCTCTTAAGGAATAGTGAGATATATATGTATATATATTAAAAAAAAAACAGGTGCTACAAAAAGCAGAAATTATGCCCAGAAGTTAATTAGATTTTTTTTTCTTTCCCATGATTTCTGCAATGTTTTGATTTTTTTTTTTTGTCCCCCCCAATTAGGAGTCAAATTCAAATAGGAAGACAACATAAGCTGACCTCCAAGACGCCATCCAACCAGAAGGTGAATAGATCAACACATTGTCACGTCACATGTCAAAATGTCTCTGAGCAGGACGCTGACCCCCACACTGCAAAAACCCAGCAACTGAAGATCTGGCTTTTACCCCAGTGGGAAAAGCCAAAGAGACGGTAAACTGGTAAACCTCATCATCTAACCGAGTCCTAGTGAGTACTCGGCCACGTGTACAACAGACAGTATCCTAGTCATACCAGAGTACCCTGCAAATACTGAAAACATAAGAAATGAAACCAGATCATTTAGGATTAACTATTCTAATGGACCCTTAATAAAAGGCTGGCACACATGTTTATAATCATTAATGTATAGACCAGTCTTACTGACGGGTAAACCACCATTTACCTGCTAGTTTGAAGCTTCAGATTCATAAAACTGTCAATATGAATGTTAAATACAGTCATATTCTCACCGATAATATTGTATCGTTAAAGGAGGCACCATCAGCTGATTTGGTCCATAGTAGAGAAACTTAAACATACAGTTGGAGTCTTAAAGAAATGTCCTTGATAAGATGAACACGGGGGTCTTCCCACTATACCCTCCACTGATCTCCGTAATGTTAAATAAATGTAAAATGACATCAAAGACCTTAAACACTCCACAAATGCACCAAATGGTACATCGATTGTTGCTTAAAACCATTTCTGACAACTGCTTAAAACTTTTGAATAGTACTGTATATAATGTAAATAACTTGGCAAAAATAATAAAAGAATATGATTTTTTTTTTTTTTAATTAATGGCATTTTACTCATGGCATCCATGTTCCAAGAACAATTTAAATGAATTATATAAAAATGAATTAGGACTGACCGGAGTGCGTGGTAACTGTCCACCATGTGGGGTTGAGCTGGCGGTCAGACCAGGGTGAGACGGAGTGGTTGAACCAGCAGGTCCGATGTGTTGCTGCTGTAGAGGCTTGTTGGAGCCAGGACCCTGGCTGTGCTGATTCTGCTGTAGGACCAAAGGTGGAACCAACTGTGATGCGTTAGGTGTGTGTGGCTGCGGCGTCTGGGATCCAGCTAGTCTAGGAGGTGTTTGGTGGGGAGTAGGGGATCGGCTGTGAGCAGGGGAGGGAGAGCTGCCACGCATGGGTCCCAAATGGGAGATTGAATTGGGTTGCTGGTTTGTGTTAGATGGAGTCACTGAGGGGGGAGGGGCTCCGACAGACGAATTGGGACCTCCACCACCCACGCTCTGGGGACCCATTGGCCCCACTGTGGAGACCCCGCTGGGACCGCTGGCTGAAACTGGCTGTGCCAGAGGACTGGCAACTGAGAGAGAGGGAGGTGTCCCCATCTGTGCCTAAGGAGCAAAAAAAATAAGTTATAGAAAAACAAGACAAAGAAAAATAAGAAACATGAACAATAAGTTCAAATGGAACACCACAAAAAATGCTTCTACAAAGAGGTGTTTCTTCTGATGTTGAATTATCCATCCCAGAAACATCCGAAGTAAGAAAAGATTGACGTTAATCAACATATCTGTCTGAACCACCTTTGCTACAGGTGCACAACAAAAAGTAAGTGGCTCAACAGAGCACTCACCTGTTCTGCTAAACCTGTTGCTCAAAATGCTTTCTGTTTGTACACAATGTTAGAATAAACACAATAGCTCCACAGTTGACGCATCTTTAGAGGAGACTATTGTCTTTAACTTAGTTACCCAAGAAAAAGCAGAAAAAGAAGCACCTTTGTTCTTACCTGTGCCATGCCCCCCTGGGCTCCAGGCTGGTTCATCCCTGGCTGAGCTGCCCCAACACCAGGTCCTGAGCCAGGAAACTGTCCCTGGGACAGATACTGGTTCTGCAGCTGGTTGGCATTGGGCTGACCCACTCTAGGTCCAACCATTCCCATCTTGGAAAACAAAAAGGGCATTTGCAGGAATATTTATTAGATAATTCTTTTTCCCCATCTGATATCTTAGTAACATACACATGACCTATGCTCATTTCTTTACCAAAACTTTTGAATAACAATTAAAGGGCTACTAGTTAAGGATCTTCTATAGCAAACTTTTTCTGTGTGACTTAAAAACTATGTATTACATTGTGTGTTCAGCACTTACCTGGTTACCAGATGCTCCCATGGGGAGAGGAGGTGTGGACCTCTGGCCCACAGACTGCATCCCCATCTGATTGAACTGATTCATGCCTGACAAAACACAAAAAGAGAGGGACGATATAAAAACAGAGCCATTTTATGTGCAGTCTACGTAAGATTTGTATGATTGCGTTGCAGTGATATCTCAATGGTGTTTAAGAGATTAAGACAATCCTGTCTCTACATCTGGTGGGAAAACGAAAAAAGAATTAAAAACATGCAAACACCCACAAACCACTGGCAAAACCCCCCCCCAAAAACTGTTAGGTTTTCTGATTCCAGCATGAAATGTCTCCCCAGAGTCTTCACCTGGACCTTGCATCCTGTTGACCATCTGATTTGGACCAGGTGGTCGCACCATTGACGGATCTGGAAGTGGACCATCTGAGGATTAAAAACAAAAAAACAAAAAACAAAGCAGTTACGACAAAAGTCTAATTTGCATCTGTACTTTGCAACATAAGTTATAATAAGGCTAATACCTTCAATTATTGTCATTTCAAGTTTGGAAAGACGGTAAACCTTAATTTTCTTTCTCATTCATATTTAATTCCATCTCAGCTTTTATTCACTTACTAAACATTTAGTAAACAGACTGCGACAGAAATGTCAGCTGCCACATCTTCTGGGTCAGATTGGCTGCCACCAAAGTTGTATTTTGCCAATTTTATGATTAATACAGTGATCCATAAATATGAGGTCTGCCCCTGTGTGCCTGAAGTACAAAAGAGCAGCTTGTAGAGAAAGTAATTAAATTTTGTTTAAAAGGACACTACACTTTTTGTTAAGTGCTGTTTTTTTTTTCTCCAACAACAGAACAATGTCTAAAAGCTCTTAAATATAGGTGAAAAGTGTAACCCAACACATTAATTGTTGATCTAATGCATGTGTCTGGTGTGTGTGTGACGTGCACAGCCTTGCAGTAGAAGATGTTTCTATTGTGGATTCTCAAAAATAAAAATATGCGAGTATGTTGCCTGGTAAAATATATCTAGTCAGTTATTAATATCACTAGCCAGGCCACTCAACTCTTCAGACTGTGTGGGAAACTGTACAAGAGACAAACTTCCACTCAGAAAACAGGGATGTGTATAATATCCCACTGAAGTGCAAGTACAGATTTCAAGCCATGCGATACCGGTCATTAGGAACATGTTTGATATTTGCCAAAAATGTTAAACCACCCAATGGTGGCTGTGAAACGTGTAATCCATCTTAACAAAACGGCATCCTTAAAACAATTTATAATGAAGCACATTAGCATACACAGTAAACACATACTTTATATACAAATAACCAAATCTGCATTCATAAATTGCATCTTGCAGTAAATCCACTGCATGAAATAATATAAGAAGGTGAAAGACACGACAGCGTTGAAATGTCACCATGTCGTTTTCTGTCAGATTAAATACTTACTCACACATGAAGCCTGGACTGATATCAGTTTATAAAAGTCTGCACATGCTACATGCCCACTCACTTGGAGGCAGTCCTGTCGGAGGCTGACCCATCCCACCAGGCCCAAGGCCCAGACCTTGTTTCTGCAGCCGGGTCCTCCGCTTCTCCTCCAGTTCCTTTTGGATCTTGTAGATCTTCTCCGCTAGCAAGTGATAATACTCAGCCTGCCAAAAGGAAAATAATGAGAATAAGTTTTGGGAAGAAAAAGTGAAGAAAGAAAAAAAAAAAAATACAACTGGGATCGATAAAACTATTGAGGACTTTGAAAAGTGCCCTCAACTCTCTACGCCATACTTTGGGAAACTTACTCTACTGTTAGCCGACTCGTACATGTCCCCCTCAACTTTGCGGGCGTAAGCCACCAGGTTCTCCATTCGACGGTCCTTGAGAGCAGCAGGATCTGGAGTCGGAAAGATGGCCTGGACACTGTAGGACAGAAGGAAAACGAGGGGGAAAGCAGAGAGATGAAAGAAGGGGTGTAAGGGAACTTATTTCTAAATTGCAGTCTCACTTAAAGAATTATTATAAACATGTCAGTAGTGTCGAAATCGACTCTAAACCTTGATAGGTCCTTTGTGGTCGTGTGGGTGTCTTTATTAGGCAAGCAACTCTGCTAGAAAAGACTTTTCCACTGTGTGTGCATTTCAGAAATGCCAGAAGAGACATATACTTATTGTTAAATGTAGTTAACATAAGGGTTTGTCCATGTCTTTTGTGAGGGTTATAAATTGATTTTTACAGCACAAATTTGAGCTGCAATTATATGAATTACATGCATAAATCAAAATACTCACAGCTTGTGCACCAAGTGGTTTCGTAAGTCCTGCGTGATGTCCTCGTGCCAGCTTTTCCTTATACCAGTGGCAGAGGGGGGGGCTGCTGTAGTCATGGAACCGACCCCACCAGCATCGTTCAGACTGTTAAAATAAATAGCAAGGGCATCGTTGAAATTATTTATTATAAACAAAAGTGTGCTTGGATTTTAGAACAAATAATTCAAACATTTCTTTGCAGCAGCTGCCGTTTCTTCTGAAGAATCTGACCAAATAGCATCACACTGTTTTTTTGTTTGTTTTTCTTACCTTTGGCTGTTCACATTGAGATGCATCATGGTATCTTGCAGCAAATTTGCTTGTTGGCTCTGAGGCGGTGCACCTACACCTCCATTAATTCCCATGGGATTCACACCTATACATGAAAATGACGGGAAATTTTACATCTGTATTTGATTATTCCACCAGTGATAAAGTGAACAAGCTTTCTCATCAACATCTCACTAATCTATATGACATAAAACATTTACTTTTCAGGTGCTGTTCATACTGCATTGTCTACTCAACTGTTTGGGGTTTTTTTTGCATTGAATCAACCTCATATCATGAAGGTGCATTTTACTGAAAATACTTAGAGACACATGCAAACAGATTAGCTCCAGACTAATTTACCCATTGGATTTAGAGGCCTCATGCCAGCTTGTCCCTGACTGGGCATGTTGGGCTGGGTCGTCTGAGCCTGGATCTGGTTCCCCTGGTAGGTGAGGCCCAATGCAGCATAGGCCCTCTCTATTGAGCTGGGGTCAATCTGGCTAGGTGGGTTGAGACTGGGAGCACTTGGCTGACCACCAGGGACTGCCCCAAGAGAGCTTCCCAGTCCTGCACTGGCGGCACCGAGTAGAGCTGTGAGGACAAGAGAAATGTTGGTTAACAACTGATCTGACATGTTCTGTAGGTTTTACAACACAAGAAATGAATCTTAATACAAATATTTTTGCAAAATGCCAGGGAAAAAAACAAAACAAACAGATTTAGCTAAAGATTACGTAAAACTGAATATAAAGTATTGAAGTTTAAATTATTTTGGTCAGATACAGACACTCACACTGCGGGTTCCTCTTGTCTCCAGCATTCTTCAGCGGCAGACAGACAGGACAGTCGTGTCGTGTGCAGTTCTTCCAGTGGGAGATGATCTGCCTCGAGGATGCACAGTGCGCCACTGAAGAGGACAGAGAGATGAAGATAAAGGAAGGAAGAGAAAGAGGAATAGGGGGACAAAAAAGGAGTAAATATAGTGAAGTCAATGGAAGAAAAAAATTAAATTAAAGCTACCCGACTGAAAAAAGCTGCCAAATTCAAAAGAAAAAAAACCCCAAAGACACTAAAATTGAATAAATCTAGCGTCATTTTATTTTGAAATTATCCTAAAAATCTAAGGCAACAATCAACTAAGATACAACATCTTTATAACTAAAACATAATCCAGTTTAAAGTGGAAAATCAGTAAAGATTAGACCTATTAACTACTTTTGTTTAATCTTATGGATTAGACTGTATTTCAGTTACTGTCTACACATTTTTTTTTTTTTTGGTATATGTCCGTGTTTAATAGATGTAGCAGTGGAATAAACTCCCAACTAAATCAGAAAATATCCGAACGCAAAAATAAAAAGCCAAATGATACTTTTGACTCCTCAGTTACCCACAATCAAAGCTGTTTTGGCATGAAAATTCAGTTCAATTCAAATAAAAAAAATACTTTAATACCCAAAGGGAAATTAATTAGAACAATAATAACTAGTGAAATTGATCTCTTTTTCATCTTCTTACCAGTGTCAGATGGAGCATGAAAGTGTGAGAATCTGCAACAATGATCACTTGTAACCACAATGTTTATAATAAAATGCCAATGTAGCTGTTAACAGTCTGTGGCAACCAAAGGCAGCCGCACATCTAATTTATTCCAGCATCTTCAACAAGTAGAAAAAGTGTCTCACACTTATTACGAGCTGCACAAGGGAACAGCACCCTTAAAAAGATGGAGGCAACAGGAGCAGTCTCACAATATTCTTTATAAGAAGACGAGCTGGTGGAAAGACATTTTAGTGCTCTCTGACATCGGTAAAAGTAAGATGCCCATTTACAGGTGAAAAGCATTGGCTCATCCACATGCTGAATACAACAGACTCCAGACTTTATACTGCTTCTGTACTGTTATTTATTTTAAAATGTGCCTTATGTTGGGTTTTTTTCCCTCCTTTTTTTTTTTAATAATAGAAAAAAATCTGGGCCAAATCATCCAACCCTAATATATTCCACTGTTGGCCTGGAAAAGCAAACTGCGTCCACCAAGTTATGGTTGGCTAATTTTCCTTCACAACCAAAAATCTACCTCTGAGAAACAAAATTAAAAATTCTGAGTAAGAAGTATTAACAGATTCACCAGGAAGTAAAATGCATCTGATCCCTCTTGTGCATTTGTAAACCAGATATGTTGTGCCTAAGGTTCATTATAACGAAACCGAAGATAAGTCATAAAACATGGGAAAGCCTATTATGGCTACTTTAAGCCTCGTGCACCATGTCTGATATAGTTTTATTCAAAGGAACCAAGTCTACTTAAGAAGTCCCTGATTGATAAATTATCATAACACTCAGTTCCAGGTATTTGCCCTCAAACATACCTTGACAGGACTTGCCAGCCTGGCAGTGAGTCATGTGGTTGAGGACATTCTTCATCGTGCGACAGTGGGGCAGGTTGCACTGCCGGACTTCTCCGTTGGCCTGCTCCCGTCGCTGGCATTTATGTGCATGAAGCAGGAGTACCAGTTGCTGCTGGATTAGCTTTCGCTTCTCAGGGTCGGCTGTTGGCGGTGCCCCCCCGGCAGAGGATGCTGCAGAAGCTTGAGTACCGGGTCCTACCAGAGCTGCCTGAGCGCTGGGCACCATCCCTTGAGCTCCTCCTACCGATGCACCTGAGGGACCACCTACACTTGTCTGAAATGAATGAGAGAAAAAGTTCAATGCAGTCCAGTTATACTACACTTAAATCTGTCCACTCATAACAAACTAGAACACAATAAATCAAACTCATTTTCAGAATCAGACTGTACAACTTACCATGGCACCCATTCCTTGCATGGGTTGGTTCTTCTTGTCCACATTAAACTGGGTCAGGCTGTTGGCCATTGGACCTTTGTTCTGGAGTTGAGGGCCCAGCCCTGCGGTTCCTAGACCTTGAGTTCCCTGACCTCCATATGGACCTCCAAAAGGGGCTCCTTGGTTCCCCATCATCCCCATCTAGTAAAGGAAATGTTCAAATAAGGAGAAAGATAAAGCAGTCTGTGTGAGTGACAAAGGCGTATAAACAAAAACTCATGATGTCACAGGGATGGAAGATTTAAATTTACAGTCTCTCCATTTTGAGTGTTTTGTTTGGTAAGAACTTCTGAGCACTACATGTACTGGTATGTTTGCCTGCAGTTTTATATACCCTAGCATTGAACTGGAAATGAAAAAATAAAAAAACTTTTCAGTATTACAAAAAAAAAAAAAAAATGTCACTACCCGATCAAGTAAAATAAAAGGGATGTCCACAATAACAACAATAAGGCCATAAATATTCCTAAATACACCAGATTACCCTGGGTAATCTGAGAAAAAAAAGATAAACAGGTAAATGTCCAATCAAAATACACCAAGGATCAGGTCATCTCTTCTTTCAAGATGAAAGATGGCGAGCTCTCCAAGGCTGGACTTCAAGATGTCAAGGATTTTATCAACATCCCTCTTTAAAAGGTAAGTAAACGGTAGAGGGCACGTTCCCTCTGAAATTACCCAACTTTGTTCAACTTTCCATAAATTTCACAGCACAAATTACACATAAAAGAAACATCAAATTACCCACGACACACTGCCAAGAAGTTCTCATGACAGTCATTTACTCACTTAATAATACTTGCTGGGGGAAAAAAAAAAAACACATTTTTAACTCTGGGTCCAGCTGAAGCATAAGAGACACTAGGAGATGACGTTTTCACTTTAGTCCAGTCGATCTATTCTGTTAATTTTATCAACTGATTGGACAACAAGGTGAAAATGAAGCATTTCTGTTAGTTTTCATACAAGTGAATGAAGATGAAAATTCAGACATGAACAGTTATATCAAATTCTTAGGATTTTTTTTAAACTAATTGCAAAGGTCAGGTTAAAAAAAAAAAAAAAAAAAATTGTCCATCAGTTTCATGGCATCAAGTCAACTTTGTGATAATCCATGAAAACTTCAGTTCTCATATTTCTACAGCTGTTCCAATATTTATACCAGGATTGGAAATACTCGCAAATACTGCTAAAAACAAGTTTTTTTTGTGACAGTGAGTATTTACATCTATGCACCATCTGAAACCTCTTTTAAAAAACAGATTCACAATTCTTCTTTGCTGGTCTAAAAGCCAACACAGGACGTTGCGTAATAATGTCTTGTAACTTCCTGTTTTGAGGTACCAGGTGGAGATGCCACGCATTTGTTGGGTAGATTTAGCATTATTTTGGCAATATGACATTATTTTTGGCTGGAATGTCCAACTATGAACACTGCAGCATGCTCATTATTCAAAGCTGCAGTTGCCAAACATGGCACAAATGCTGAAAAATATAACATGAGCAAACGTTTTTTTGGGGCCATCACATGAAAAAACATGAGTTTATCAAGTCAAAGCAAAAGATGAATGTACCACAGCAGCAAAGTCTGGAGATTCAGAAATTAGAAATGCATCTCCAAAGCTGCTCTCTCTACATGGTACCAGATTTATTGATCACGTTTAATGCCAAATAAAAAGAATTTAAGAAATCGCCTTTACGATGGACATCTGGACCTTCAATGTGTTCAAATGTCAAAATATAAATTCATTTTTAGTTTATACAATTGTAGCTGCACTTGAAAGTTTAATTCTTGGATTTCTTTACTTAATAAATATTCGTTATCTGATGCTCATTTAAAAAAAAAAAAAATACAGTAGTATTTTAGTACTAAAATTAGCCAAAACCCAAAGACCAGGTTTCGGAAAGAGAAAAATAGCGCTGGAATATCTCCATAAATTTCTCCATTTTAACAATTCACTACTGAGAGAAAAGAGTGTCGGTCTATAAAGTTGTGAAACTACATGTACACACACACACACACACACACACACAAAAAAAACACTGCCGGGACCACTGTTTGATGAAAAACAGTGAAGTCACCTTTTACTAAAAAAAAAAAAAAAAAAAAAAAAAGAAAAATGCTCATCTTGTAATTCAAATCATTACTAAATCCATCTACAGTATATCACCAGTTAATGAAAGCCATCTGCGTCTCACAGCAACATGAAGTAACTACTTTCTACATTTGAAGATTTTACTTCCAATAAATTAAAAATTCCTCATCCAAGCAGCCACTGTATTTTTTCATTTTCTCCTTATTCTCCCCATCGTTCTTCTTATCTGGGTAACCCTCTCACAGTGTTCAGCCTCTGAATAAATCAGCGTCATATGTTCAATCAGCACCAGCCTGTCGCATCAACATTTTGGATTGAGACCCAAAGATTTGTCAGTTGTTTAAAAAAGTGCATTTTTGCCACTTTCATTAAAAACAAAAGCACCTAAAACAATATACTTAGCATGTCTAAGCCAAGAATCAAACAAGAGCTTGAGGTCATTTAAAATTAATGTAAGTTGGTGGGAAGGAGTTTGGCAGGACATCGTTTGCAAACAGATTTTGCACAAAGAGATTGTGTTTATATGACTGTGTTACTTAGAGGTACAAGTGAGAATTTTATTGAGGATTTTTACACCATATATATATATATATATATATATATATATATATATATATATATATATAAAATTCTTTGGTACACAACTACATAAAATAACTGTCCAGCGCCAAAGTGATGCATCGTAACCCAGCTTCCCATCAGAATTTATCCCTAATTCTTCAAATTTAAAGAATTACTGTAAGAACTATAAACAAAACACTAACTACTCCTAAGTACTTAAAAAGATAAATAAAATATTTTTTCCCCCAAAGTGGCAGCTGATGTTCATAGAAAACTGCTTATCTCACTGAGCAGTAAAATAAGCATCTACATTCCTCGATTAGTGGTTGTAGTTTCCTGCCAAACTAATTTTTTGTATCCTTTAAGTAGCCTCTTACGCTTCCTCTGACATTATTGCCGAATACCTTTGAGATAGCACAAATCGTGAGATTTCTGGGATTCCTAACCCAGGAAAAACTTCCACACAAAAGATGTGCTGTAGGAGTGCATGTGTGTATGAACAAGATGCATTCACTTCGAAAAATAATATCACACTTCTGAGAACCCGATGGGCTGAATATCAGCCGATCCTCCTCATCGGCTACGCAATCGCTGCATCCCTAGAATTAATGGGTTAATCTAAGGCAAACATCACTGAGTGTGTATGGGATGATGCACCTTTTTATATTCAATCAGAGCTGAATGTGCAGTCTTGCTATATCTTAAATGAACCTACTTAAAAAAAAAAAAAAAGATTTATCACCTGGGATGTTATACAAAGCCTGTAATGAAGGAGTCCCTACCTTGTTCATCGCTCCAGGTTGCTGGCCTCTCAGCCCAGGCTGCCCCCCAGGTCCTTGCTGTTGGAGGGTCTCAGCCAACAAGTTGCTGTTGCCAGCCATTCCCTGATTACCGAAACCCATCCTGGGGGAGCCATTCATTACCTGGTTTCCAATCATGCCCGGTTGCTGCTGTCCATTATTGGCTTTCTGCTGCGCTCCCATCATGCCCCTGTTCATGTTACTCATCATCCCAGCAGCAACATTTTGCTGCTGCATCATGTTGGCCTGCTGCTGAGGGGAAAGGTGCTGTTGCTGCTGCCCCTGACCCATCACCTGCTGAGGTCCTTGACCAGGGGTTGCCTTCATGTTTGCCAAGTGTTGTCCCATAGCTGTGGGGCCTCCTGGACTGCCCATGGCTCCTTGATGCCCCTGCTGATTTGAGGTGGTTGCTCCTGAGCGCAAAAGTTCTGACAGCTGTTTATGCTTGGCCACAGCATCCTGTCCTCCACCAACACCTCCTGGTCCAAGTCCAAGACCCATTCCTCCTGCCCCTCCATTACCCCCTCCTGGACCCAACCCTCCAGGTCCTCCTCCCAGGCTGGTGTGCAACTGGTTCAGGTCCCCACCATTGACCAGACCTGGTTCATTAGAGCTGATGAGCTCATCTGGGAGGTCATGCTCCAATTCAAACAGTGAACCGAGATCTGAAAAGAAGAGAGACAAAGCTTTAAAAAAAAAGAAAAAGAAAAAAACAGGACAACAACAAGCACCAGCCATGTTAAGCAGGTATAATCCTTCATTTTTCAGGATGAATGAGTAAGAATTCAATTGCATGCTTGACTAAAAAGCTATCAAAAGGTGTATAACCAATTGTCTTGAGATAAAAGTGAACAACATGACATCAAACATGGCACAAGTAAGCATAAAAACAGAGGCCTAGTGGCCTGCTCAACAAGAATTTCTGACCAGTGAATCCAAAAATCACACTAAGTTATGCACTGTTATGTAGACATGGTGGCAAATTTCATAGAAGTGACCCTGTACCACTCATAAAACATAATAAAATCAAAACTGGTACACATTTACTGATGTAGCTTGTTTCCATGCAGTTTAACCACACACTGTTTGGACACCAAAAGAAAGATACATGATGGAAATCAGATCAAAAGAGCATAAACTGTCAGGCAGTTTATGTTTCTGCTCAACATACAGACATCAATAAATCATACATGCAGTTCGATAAAGATACGAACCCATACCCATGTGTACGAATCTGTTTCACACATAAAATGAAGCCATTTTTTCTTTTATATAAACAACATAATTACTTTTTTGGGCTTAACAATTTTACTTTTTTTATTTTTAAATCAGTATTTCTTGTACTGTTTGATTGGTAAAAACAAGACAATTTCCTGATGTTGTATGGATCAAATTATACGTTCAAAGACCGACAAGCTATAAAATTAATTGTGCAGCTTCACTCCTTGTACTATGTACTAAAAAAATAGTGTTAAAATGTGTTGTAAAATCTAATGGCATGTTTTTTTTTTAATTAACTGGTAATAAATATGCTGCACGTCAATGTAACTAATAACCGCTGAGAACAATTAACGTGCAGGCAATAAAAACTGCATCCTCACAAGACTTTGACAACACTGCAGTGACCCATCAAAACATATACTGAAACACCAAAACATGTGTAACATCTGGATGATTTAGCCATCAATCTAATGGCAGCCTCGCAGACAGTTTATCGTCATAAAAAGAAAAAAAAAGAGAGAAAAAAAAGCTTAGTATCAATGGTCGGGCATGGCGCTCCAGTTTTCCTTTTAGGCCATTATTCCAGCTGCTGCCATACGCCATCAACCAAATGAAGAAAAGAAGAAAAAAAATACCAACAATGGCAGTTTGAGCTTAACAATCACTCGGACCCTTTTTTTGGGCCTAAATTTAATTCTCCCACACGACTTCCAGCACTATCATAGTCGATTTCTGGTTTTGCTAAAACGTCCATCGAAAGCTCAAGTTAGTAAAGAGGCAAAACAAGATTCCGAAAAACGTTGGTGCTCTTAAAAAACTTATATGTGTACATAAAGTGGGTGTATCTCTGGGTGATAGTCCTTTTTTCTTTTAAAAACAGATTTAAAACACGCGAAACTTTATCGTGGGATTTTTGCTCGTGTTTAGCCTGGTTAAAAAGGGAGCGGGGCGAGATTGGGCTCGGGGACCGTCGGTGGTGGACCCGCACACGGCGAGCTCGCCTACCGTTAGCCCCGGGGGCTAACGCTGCTACCTCCGGCTAAAATGGAAGTTAGCATGCGAGCTTAGCCGCGGAGCACCTTCGTCACGTCCGACACACTCTCCTAGCACGCTAACATTAGCCAGCTACGACAAAAACACAAGACAAAACCCCGCGTCTCGGACCCCTTCTTTCCCCCAAACGGGCCGGCGGAAAATCGGCGACGGTTCACCCGTAACGCCGTAACGTTTGTTACTGTGAAACAAACGAAACAAAACAAAAAAAACTCACCGTTTCCATCGCTGGCGGAGGCGGAAAGTGCCGGAGAGGAGAGTTTAGGCCTCTTGGCTGAAGACGGGCCAGAGTCCAGAACGTTCTCGGCCATGTTTTTTCGAAATAAAAAATATATAAAGTATCCACAATTGCAGACGTTTTCACGCCTTTAGTAGCTCATTCCTTGTCGTCTCCAATCCTGCGACTTTTCCCCCTCCTTTTGGGGTACTAAGAGGGGGAAAGTCCCGTGTAGAAATTACTCCTCTTTCCCTGGGTTCGCCTCTCGATTTCAGCCTCGGCGTATATCAACCCCCCTCCCCTCCCTCGTCGAATTTTTGTTCTTTATAAATTTCTGCCAGCGGAGGAGGAGGAGGAGGAGGAGGGGGTCGGTAAAAGTAAAGGAGGGAGACACACGCATCGGCTTCCCCTCGAAACTTAAAGCGCTTCCTCGGATGTAAATACAACGTCCCCGGGTTTCACCTCCATGGTCGCATCCGTCGTTTCTGCCTCCTTTCCAGCGGAGCCGGGATGAAGATAATGTCGAGCAGAAAAGGGCTCGTTTGCCTGCGAAGTGACGGCGGTGGTGGTGCTGCTGGTGGCAGCGGGTGAGGATGAAGGGATGGAAATAAAAATAAAATAAAAAAAATTTAAAAAATAAAGCTCTACTGAGATGGTAGTGGATAATGTTTATTGGCTTAGCTTTGCGTATTAAAAAAAAAAAAAAAAAGATTAATTTATGTAATAATCTAAACTTGCATCTCATCCTGTCTTGTAAAGTTCACCTGCTTGGGCTGAATTTGATTTTTGTTGAACACTTGTTTTTTTGATAGAAAATTACGAAATTATTATGGATTTTGAATTTTGAACCTTTAAAAGGAAGAAAATGGTAACTTCTTGTGTAGAGCTAGGTGGATTCAGAAATCTAAAAAAAAAGTCCCTTAAGTTAACACCAACTACTTTCTTTATTGTCTTGGCTCTCTATATAAACCTTAAATTGTGATTTAAATTTTTTAACTCCACCCCAGATTACATCCTTCATTCACCTGCGAGCCCCTTCATGCTTCACCCTTCTCATTCCTCCCTCCCTATGACCATAAGTGGACCCTAACTATTCATTGTAGATAATGTTCATGTTCATATGTACAGATGTACAGATACTTTTACTGGTTGTAGTATGGTTATAGTGTGTTCACAGCACTTTTACGCAGGTATTACAACTGTATTTTGCCCTCTGTAGACGAAACCAATTTATTCCATCCTCCTACGACATATATGTTATATATATATATAACATATACATTTATATACATATACATTTATATACATATATATGCATAGATACACACACACACATATATATGTATATACACACATATATATGTATATATATACATATATATATGTGTGTGTGTGTATCTATGCATATATATATATATGCATCTATATATATGTATGTACGTGTATATATATTCATATATATGTATATATTTATATGTTTATATATATATGTATGTGTATATATATATACACACATATATATATACACATACATATATATATATATATATATATATATATATATATATATATATATATATTTATATATATATATATATATATATATATATATATATATATATATATATATATATATATATATATCTTTCTGTACATAACTGCTCTTCTAGTCATTATCAGTATATATTGCCCTTAACTGTACCTAATGCAAATACAAAATTTATTTTGTTGTTACTGCTCTTTGCACTTCTGGCTAGATGCTAACTGCATTTCGTTACCTTGTACCATGCGTATGTAATGACAATAAAGTTTAATCTAATCTAATCTAACATTACTAAGTAGAAAAGAATTCATGCTACCCCCCCACCCTCCCACATATACACACACACACATATACACACACATGCACACGTAGACGTA
>JAOWBL010000011.1:506278-559726 GCA_028564865.1 Zenarchopterus dispar
ATATGTATGTATATATATGTGTGTGTATATATATATATATATATATATATATATATATATATATACACACACACACACACACACATATCTATATATCAGTATATAATAAGCCAATATTTCACAAGGCTTAGCGAGATTGACATCGGGGTGATTTGAACATTGTCTGACTGGTTTCCGTCTGTAGTTTTTGCTGTGAAGGTGAAAGTTGAAGAGATGGAGACAGAGACCCCTATCGACCCCCTGGGAAGCCCTCGGCACACCCCCCCGAGCAGAATCAAACAGGAGGAGGGGGAGCATTCAGACTCTGGACCGCCTCAGACGGCAAAGCAAAGCGGCCCGGAAATCATCGCACATCAAAAGACGACACGAACAAAAGCTGTGGAAGAAGAAGCAGGAGGAGACTCACTGGAGGAGAGCGTTACGGGGGAGAGCAACATGGAGCTGAGTGACGATGAAAAACAAAACCAAGTGGATGTGGAGATGTTGGTACCATGAAGCTGAAATGATGATCACATGACACAAGAATGTCTGCTTAGACTACCTCATTTTCTCCAAGCTTAGTTCCACTACAGAGACATTTATGATTAAAACGTCACGTCACAATAACAGGCTGGTTTGTTTAACGTTTTATTGTCATTGTTGACTCACATCCAGATATTTTCTGTGTAAATATCCAGTTATTATTAAAGACATTTTTTATATAAATGTATTGATTTCCTATTATTTTCTTCACAAGTAGTTCTTGATGGTTTGAAGGAGTTAAAAAACTGTAATACCCCCCAAAAAACATCCTTTGTTTTTTTTTTCCTTCATTTGATCAAATAACATGTTTTTATTACTGACATTTACTTTAAGCTGCACACTTATAGATGAAATAACATTTACAGTATTTGGACATTGACCCAAGTCAAAAAAAAGGGGCAGACTCAGTTTTAATTTGAGAGTATCAATGAAATTTAAAGAAAAGTTTGGAAATGGTTTCTTTAAATTGCATGCCTCTTTATTTCCCACAGTTGTTTAAAAAGTTATAACAGATCTGCGTGGGCTACTCCATTATTTCCTCATCAGTTAATCAGGTCTGAAGTTGATTAAGTGGACGTCTGTAGATCACAACACGGGTGGATGGTTGGAGGATCCTCAACCTCCAACCACAGTGGTAGCAATATTATCTAAAAAGATCATTAATCAAAGAAAATGATTAACAATAGCACAATGGAGGTTGTAAATCACTTATAAACTTCCAAAACAAACTCGGGTTTTCCCAAAAACATGAAGGCTGCAAGTCTTCTAGTGTTTATTGATGATGTCACAGACAAATTGATCATATCGTGCACAAAGATAACTGATTGGATAATGATTAAAAGTTCAGATTGATCTGGAGCTTTTTGAGTTACAGGTGAAATATTTAACAAGATTTTTTGTCCTGATATAACTAAACGCAGAATTAGCAATAAAAAAATCACCTGAGGATTTAAAAAAAAAAGGCAAATCATCATATCTAAAGAAACTCATTATTTGGTGATACTTTTATTTGCTAAATAATCTGGACAAAAAATCTTCGCTGATTAAATGGCAGTATAGCTCTTAAAAATAGAGGATTGTAGTTTAGATCAGACATATTTCTGACTCCACCTCCCGCTTCCAACGATTAAATGGACATTTGGTCTTGTTTTCAACCTCGTCTGCTGGTTTTAACGCTTTAAACTTCTCAACTCTAATCTGCATTTCTGCAGGTTTGTGCAACGCCACCGCTGAAATACAGAAAACTGAGTACGACTCGCTTCTTGTGTATTTCCAGACCTAATCCCAGCAGGGTGTGAATTAAAAAAGTCTTTTTAATCAACTTAATTCAACAAACAAAATGGTGTCTGAGCTACTTTATAACCTGAGAGTTTAGTCAAATCTTAAACATTTATCTGGGTCTGGTTCTGAAACATCTGTACATGAGTCAGATTCAGGTGGTACATTTAACCCATGCTGCGTTTCGTTGGGGATTTATCTGCAGCTCCCTGTTTTGTGTTCTGACTCTGTCTTTTGGCTTTCGACGGTTTCACCCGCTGGAGGCCACTTGTGGGTTTCCGTTTGCCAGCCTTGGCTGTCCTGGGTGGGTTTGGGGTCCCGGCAGGTGGGGCTGGCAGACTCTCTCCACCAGGACAGGCCTTGAAGACGTGGACGTCCTTGACCCGTCGACCCCTCAGTTCAGGAGGATTGGCACATGTGGCCCGTACCTTCAGGTTAACTTTCTCAATCCACCTAGGTGAACAGGAAAGATCAAATTATTTAATGTAATTTTACATGTTCTGAACTATTGTTATTATAAAATTTGGACCTTATTAACTTAAGGTTGTGTGTCTCGACAGATTAAGTACAAACCAGACACGCCAACACAGAGAACATTTTAATTTTAAGCAGATGATTTGTGGTCCTTTTTCTCCCTGGATCCAAAACCAAACTACTTATATACACGAGTCTTTCATACAATTAGACTCGGACTAAACCATTATCTAAAAACGTCAAACTACACAATTCTTTAGCTCAAACTGTTTAAATGTACTCCCTTAAATTCCTTTACAAGTTCAAATTCTTGATGAAATAGTTTATCTTGAACGAATGTTCTTGAAAAAAAAAAACATAGTTAAAAGGAAATCAAACTAGCAAACAAGTGACTAGAAAAGACCCCCCCCCCATCCTCCCGGCTTGGTTTCACCCAATGAGCCAATCAATGACGTCACCAATTTGGTAAAAGACCGGAAATTCTGGGCCCTAATAAATATTATACCTGCAAGGTGAGTCAAAGAAAGGGAACAAACAAATTGTAAATATAATCAATAAAATGTTCAACCTATAACCAAATAAATATTGAAAATAAAATTTTGTCTTTGATTTTGTCAACCTAAATGTTTTGTTGTTAATGGTTGCGTGATGCTAGCATAAACAAACCCGGGATAGTTAGTGAACCACGACAACAAAAGCAATAGCAAACCAAACAAATGTAAAAATTTAACGTGTAGAATGAAGTGAGAAGTGGTGAGTGAAATAACCCACTTTGTCACAATTTAAATGTGATTTTTAAGAGCTTGCTGTGGCCTCTAGGAGTCTTACATGCGCAGCGGCAGCAGGGGGCAGTCACACATCAGCCGGTTCTCCGCGAGGTTGATGACCTCCAGGGATGTGAGAGCTTGGAAGTCAGGCACCTCCTCCAGCTGGTTCCCCTCCAGGAACAAGCTCCTCAACCCTGATCCCAGACCTGCCAGCGAGTTCGGCGACATCTGGAAGATGATTCATTAACTCGGTTAAAGGATTCGATGGGTAAGTTGTGACAGGAAGCACTTCTCCTACTCACTCTCTCCAGACCCATGTTGTCCAGATACAGATCCTTCAGTGACTTCTCCAGTGGCTGGAAAGCGTTCGGTCCCACCCACTGAATTGTGTTACCGGACAGCCTGAGGTCCCTGATGTTCCCGGCTCTGCTCAGCGCTTGAGTGGGCACCTCTTTCAGTTTGTTTCCCCCCAGGTGGAGCGTGTCAAGATCAGCGGCGTGGTCCAGAGCCCTGGGCGACACGTGCTTGATGGTGTTCCCGGTGAGATAAAGGGCCCGGAGGCCCTCGACCCCTGTCATGGTCCCTGGTTCCAGCTTGGTGATGGTGTTGTTCTCCAAGTGAAGAGCCAGCAGATGGGGCACTAGTTTGAAAGCTCCTTTAGGGAAATCCACAAAGCGGTTCTTCTCCAGGTGAAGGTAAGTCAGCTGGGGGAGACCTGCGGATTTAGGTGACAAAAATAAACCACAATAAAATCACACTTCCTGCAGATCTGAACTTCTTTTTAAGAACAGACCTTTAAAGGCATCAGGACTGAGGGAGGTCAGGTCATTCTCAGACAGGTACAGGTATATCAGTCCCTTCATCCCACTGAAAGCCCCTCCCTCCACCTCCACAATCTTGCAGCGCTGCAGGTGTAAAGACACCACCTGCGTCAGGCCGGGGAAGCTGTTGCTAGGTAGATAGTGGAAGTGGTTTCCACGGAGGTCGAGGAGACGCGTGTCTGGAGAGAAACCTCGGGGAACCTTGGTGAGACTACGGTTCTCACATGACGAGTGGTGCGTCTCCGCCTGTGGACAAAGAATAACATTACACGAATACTCTAATTATGTTTACTAAAGTTTATATAATACACCCATTTAAACAAACTACAAAACTCAGTAGCTAAAATAACAATGAATTTAAAAAAAATATCACAGAGCTAGTGGTCTGTGATTACGCAGCTTTTGCTAAAAGAGCAATAAAGAGAGCCGACCCAAAAGGCAAAACTCTTGTTTGAACAAATTGTGCAATAACAAGATCACAAAGATAAGTAGATGGGGTGAGAAGCTCAGTCATCCAAGAAGGGCTTCCTCCACACTAGAAACCAACATGTTGAATGTGAACAAGACGAAGGAGATGATTGAGTTAAGATCATGGGAGGAGAAGTGGAGGTGGTGGAGGAGTGTAAAAACCTCAGCGTTCACCTGAACAACAGACTGGACTGGATATAAGACTGATGCTGTTTATAAGAAACGACAGAGCGGACGTTACTTCTTGAGGAAGCTTAGGTCCTTCAGAGTTTACAGCAAGATCTTGTAGATCATCTGCAAGTCTGTTGTGGAGAGTTCAGTCACATCTGCAGTCATCTGCTGGAGGAGAAGCATCAAAGCCAGTTACCTAATGAAACTGAACAAACTGATAAAGAAGGCTGGAGATGATTGTGTGAAAGAGGATGCTTCATAAAATGAAGAAGACCATGAACAACTCTGAGCATCGTCTTCACAAAACAGTGATTCAGCAACAGACTCTTCAGTCAGAGGTTTCTTCAGATCTGCTGCAGTGAAGACGTCTACAGGAGATCCCTCCTGCCCACAGCAGGAACACTCTACAGTAACTCTGAAGAGAGTTAAATCATGACTACAGCGAGAGTTAATTTCCCCCTAGTGATTCGTAAAGTATTTTTGAATTGAAAAGAACCAGCTGAGGTAGTTTGTTTCAGGTTCCTCTTGCACATCTCCCTAGGAACATGTTTCGGGCATGTTCAAGGAAGTCAAAGTCTCGGGAAAAGCTGAAACTATAAAGCAACGACAAAAGTAAACCAGAAACCCACTCACCTCACAGACGCAGTTGGCTGGACATTTTATTTTTTTTTCCGGGTTTTCGGTTGGCGGTGGCGTGTACCTGGCTGCTTCCTCTAGCTCCGCCTTCAGCATGGCCTCCTGGCTCTGGCAGCGCAGCTGAGGAGGGTAAACAGCCTGCAGGCTTTCTCCTGAGAGGTGAGCCGGCGCTCCACACGTCCCCACCAGCTTCACCTTGCGACGGATCGCCCACTCTCTGTCGTGTGGTAGGGGGAGGGGGGGGGGGGGACAAAACTGATAGTTTGACTGTCAGAAAGCCAACGAGCGAAATCCACAAAGGCCTGCTGTACCTGAGAGGACGCAGGTAGCAGTTGCAGAAGATGGGGTTCCCATCCAGGTTGAGGCGCGCCAGCTTGGCCGAGCCTTCGGAGAAGGGCTGGACGACACGCAGCTGGTTGTGACTGATGTCCAAGTGGACGAGGTTGGGGGATTGGGACACGGCGGTGTTGGCCAGATCCTGCAAAGACATGTGGTCCAGGAAGAGATGGGCGAGCTTGGCCATGGACACCCCTTCCTCTCCGAGGTACGTCATGGGGTTGTAGCTCAGATCCAGACGAGTCACCTCGGAGAGTCTGGAGCCAGCGAGGGAGAGGGAGGGGGAACAATTATGGGATTCGATGCATATTACTGTGATATGACGGATGAATTGTTTTTAGGTTTTAGCCGGTGACCCCTGACCTCTCATCTCACCGACGAACCTCACCTTGACATGGTTTCTGTGGGGAAAAACTGCAGCTCGTTGTGGTCCAGACTGACCCGGTTGAGCGTAAACAGACCAGCAAAGGCCTCGATGTCCAGGTAGTTCAGTGAGTTGTGACTGAGTCGAAGCCACTTGATGTTCTGCAAGCCCTGAAAAGAAAGATCTCTTCCCCGTTTCATAAACGCTTCAGCAGCAGGGGGCTTTGATTGATCTTTGATCGTTGTTTACTGCTTTACATTTTATTTTGTTTATTTTTGTCCAGGTTGTCTGTGTGTACCTGGAAGGCCATGTTGGGGATGTAGACCAGCCGGTTGTGCGTGAGAGAGAGAAGGTTGAGGAAGCCCAGCTGTGAGAAAGCTCCAGGCTGGATCTCCTCCACACGGTTATGATCGATCATGAGCTGCTTCAGCGACGACAGGCCGTCGAATGACTCCTGGACTCAAAAAAAAAAAAAACAAAGGATGGAAACTATACAGGTGAAAGGATGAGAAACGTTTGTGGCAGGTGGAGGTGTAAGCGTGGGATCACCTGGTAGAGAATCTCGATGTTATTGTTGGCCAGGTTGAGGAAGACCAGGCGGCCGAGGCTGCGGAAAGCCCCCTCCTTCACCGTGTGGATGTTACTCCGCTGCAGTGACAGGTGAGTCAGGTAGGGGGTCTGTTTGAAAGCCCCCGTGGGAAGTTCCTGGATGTCATTACCACGAAGGTCCAGTTTCACTGTGATCTAATAAAAGGAAGCGGTAACTCATTAGAAAAGGTGACGGAAGGTAAATAACCATTAAAGCTCGGTTGCCATAGATACGATGTTACATGTGTGTAAACTAGAAACCTCATCGATGGTGGGAGGAACTTGGGTCAGGTTCTTGTTGACGCAAGCCACCGTGAGCTGGATCTGGTCACAGACGCACTGCTTCGGACACTTTGCTGTGTTTGCTCCAGGGATGGAGAGGAGCAGCAGAGGAGCCCAGAGAAGGTAAGGAACCAGCGGGGAGCGCATCTGAAATGGAAAATATCAGCACCAACATGAAATATTAAAAAAAAGTTAAAATGCACTGATGACTTGTGGGTCATATTCTGATCCAGGGTGGAGAACCCTGGTCTTCGAGGGCTGGTGTCCTGCATGTTTTAGATGTTTCCCTGCTTCAGCTCACCCCGATACAAATCTCTGTGTCATTAACGGACCTGTGTAGACTTTGATGACGACCTTGAATTAGAATCAGGTGAGTTAAACCAGGGAAACATCTAGAACATGCAGTGGATCATGTATGTGGAGCGTAGGTCTGTAGGAGCATATGCACGAAGACGAACCTGCTTTAGTGACTGCCAGACTGTTCTCCCTAACACGAAAGTTCAGACTAACTACAAGCTTTACTAAACAGAAATATTTTAAGTTATTATCCATATCTACCGTAATCAGAATACTTCACAACACAAAGGGTTTACAACAGATCCTTCTGTGATCCTAAAACGACCTAAACACATTAAAAAAAATTTTTAAAAAGCCGAGGAGGTCTTGGAAGACCATTTTTGGAGACAAGAACTTAAGATGAAGCAAGTAAATGAACAGCTTATTACCAGAAAACCCACAAAGGCAGCGTGATGGCGTGGACATGCGTGACTTCCATCAGAGGTCATTGATAAGGTCATTGATAAGGACTCATCAGGATTCATTCAAACAAAGCTCGGTTAACTGCCACTTCATGGGACAGGTGTGATGTCTCTCACCTGAACTCAACATACAATGAAGTCGGGACCAAAGCAGAACCTCTAACCATCTAACAGTCCAGCCATCAGGTTCAGGGTTACCTGAACTTTACACCTGCTCAGGGTAACCTGAACTTTATCCCAGGTAGAAGCTGGGGGTACACCTTCTACCTGGACAGGTTGGCGGACCACTGAACGACCACACACACACTCAGAACAACTAATAACTCTTACCTGTCTTACTTAAAACATTCATTTAATCAACTTCTGTATAAATTGTTTGTGTAATTTTAGACTAACTTGCAGTGGGATACTCCCACAGTACAAAGTGATGGTAACTGCTTCTCACACTACTTTAAATAGTTTTTATAGGAAAAATATTAGTTTATGTATTGACAGAATCAAAATAGATCATAGAAGGAATAGTTTAATTTGACCTGTGTTTTATTTTAGTGAAGATGATAAATAAATAAATAATAGGATGTATTCAGTTTTTGATGGTGCCAGTTCTTAAAAAAAAAATCAGATTTATTTTTATTTTATTTTATATTATTTTATTTTTTTTATTTATTTATTTATATTTATTTATTTATTTTATTTATTTAATTAATTAAAAAAATTATTGATTTATTGGACATGGAGAAAAAAGCTTCCATTCTTCCTACTTGTGGGGGATTTGGTGTCGTTTGATCAGATCGGTCTGCCGTTGTGTCCACTGGAATGCCTTAAAACCACATTCCCATGTGGGATCAACGGTTCTGATCCACAGGAATGGACGTGAAGAGATTAAAAGTGCCACACTCTGAAATCTGAAGTCTTAAAAACGTTGACTGGTGCAGGAGTGACCTCTGTTAACCCCGCCACTCCAGATCCCATCAGAAACGACACCGAACAGAAGTTAAAGTTGTGAAACTTGATGATTTAACTTGGACTGAATTTATGTATTTCAGTTTCATTTATAAGTAAATCTAATTTGTTTCAAATATTTAAAATCAAAGTATTTAATACATGCATTGGCTTTATTTAAACAAAGTAGATGTATTAATGATAAACACATAAATCTGTCTTTAATACATTCAGACATGTTGGGTTTATTTCATAAATGTATTTCCTAATTATGTGTGAACTACATTAAGTTTATTAGCCTGTTTATGTTAAATCTATGTAATCCAAATAAATGGAAATTTGATATTAATATAAATCTTATAAGATTAGGCTTAAATATTTCTGTGAAGGTTTAGTGAGGAATGTTTTGTTGTTTAAAAAAAAAAAAAAGAGGGGCCACGAAACTAGAGACGGAGGAATTTCCTCTGAGTGGACTGTTTTTGCGTGTCCTCGTGGGGATCAACAGTCCAGACCGCAGAGGAGCGCACAAAGACGCGCACTGTCTCTCTGCAGGTGCCGCGCCAAAGCGCGTCCCCGCGGCGGTTTACAGGCTGTTTTTAGTCCTCAATACTTTTAGCAAAAAATTTAAAATAAATAAAAACTACGATGTTCGTTTTTAAAAGATGAAAATCTTCACGATCCAGTTATTAAACTCAGAGATTATTAAACCTCAAAAGTCTCACACCAGCAAAAGTTTACACATAAAAATGTTTTTGTTTTTTTTTTGAACTGCTAATGGACAGCTAAACTCTAGTATTTATATTTTTATTACATTTCAGTTATCAAAAGTTTATAATCCTACCAATGCGTGGATTTTACGCACAGACTCACCGTGGTTCGGTGGTGGTTCCGTCCAGACGCGGGTCGGTACTGAGTCTCGGGACTCGTCCCCTGCGTGTCCCCTCCATCCACACCCACTCCCCCCTCCTCGGCTCCACCTTCCACGCCCCCGCCCCCGCTGAAGGAGCAGTTCACCCGGAGGTGAAACGCGGTTCCCACCCCACTGCCATCTCCGAGTATTTGGACTTCTCCGGAACCGTATTTGCTGACGTTGTATTACTGGTTGATGACGTCATCAGACACTCCTGACTCAGTTTTTAAAATAAAAGACTTTCACAACAGAGAAAACAAAGACACACACAGAGGCAGGTTGGTTTGACTGTTTATATTTAAGACAGAGCATCCGGTACAAATAAAGATGTGGGTCAACAAACATGATCCTGACCAAAATAAAGCACTTTATTGTGTTCGGGTTCGTGAACTTTCACTTTTCATCCTCTTTTTCCCTGATTTGCTCCAAAATCATCACCAGCATACGAAGAGCTTTGAGGTAAGACAGGATAAACGAACTTGTGCGTCAGAGTCCTATAAGTTGTTGATTCTGGGTCGAATAAAAGAATTCAAGATAAATTCTGGTCCCGTGGGTCTTGCAGAACCGTCCAGAGTTTAAATTCCCACTTTTCTCTGATTTGACAAGATCGTCTAAGCAGCAGGATCAAGACTGCATCTGCGGTCTTTTTCTCCTTTAAAGAACTTTATATATCAATAAAACAATAATGCCACCTTCGTCATTCTGATTTATCATCCTGTCGTCGTTCGTTCCGACAATAAAAATCTGAAAACGTTGTTTTATGCTACTACATATTCCAAAAATCTTTCCCTTTTTCAACACATCTGACTTGTGGTGGTTAACTGATATGTAGATCTCTATTTTTTTATTATTTGAATCTATTTTCTATAAAAAAATATAAGTCACAGTAAAAAGTAGAAAAATAAAACATTCAGGAGAGTCGTTGTCACGCTTGCATTAAATACACAAATCACGATTGGACACAGAAGCAACATTTGTTTGTTTGTTTAACTGGAAAGTTGTCCCTGTTGGTTTCAAATGCAGAGAAAAAAAAAATAATAATAATAATTCAAATACTTTGATTACAGTGTGTGTGACCCTGTGTTGGAGCGGGGTTTGGAGGTCGGTGCTAGAGGAGGCACTTCTTCTCCAGAGCAGAGATCAGCTTTTCTCTGACGCTGCCGCACGACTTCAGAGGTTCAGTGTTCCTGACGATGGACACACAACAGGACGTTATGTTGGATTAAAATTTAAAATAATAATAATAATAATAATAAACAATCACTCTCCTACCTGGACAGGAATATGTGGAGCAGTGAGGCGTGATGTTGGCGGAAGTATTCCTGCTGGACAGCGTGCTCCAAGGATAACAGCTGACCAGGGACCAGAGACACCTTCTTCAAGTTCCCCTCCCCCTGAAAAACAAAAAATAAAGTTATATAAATAACAAATACACTGGAAATCAAACCTAAACTGAAAACAAACAAATGGTGAGAGAAGCTTGTAAAAACAGTAGAAATGACTAGAAGACAGTTGGGCAGGAAGTGTGTAATCTGTCTGGATCTAAATTTAAAAAAGGTTTGTGGGATCGAAGAGGGAGTGGATCCAGTTTTGTGGCAGAACTGGATCCCGTTCATGTGTAACCTTCTAGCACACTCTTTGGTTGGTTTTACAAGTCACTCAAACGTCTGTCGTTTACGTGTTTCCTCCTGCATGTGTCTGTGTCGTTTCAGGTGGTCGAATCTGTACCTAAATCTTAAAAACCATCAGTTTTGGAGGAGAACAGTACTCTGATTAATCTCAAAGCTTTTAACCACCTGTCCTTATTTTTTATTTAATTCCTGAAGACGTTTCACCTCCCGTCCCGTGTGGTGAGGATCCCTCCTGGGTGGAAGGTGAAACGTCTTCGAGAACAAAAGAAAAGTTACTGTGACGTGGACGAGTGAGAGTCCACCACCAGTGGAGTACCTTGAGGAGTCCCATCATAACCAGCAGCGTGGAGAGGAAGCAGTACGAGTGGAGGGCAGAACTGGACAGCAGCTTTGACAAAATCGAATCTGCGGACGCACGTTGAGGTTAATGAATCACTACGGCACAACTTTTGTTTTTGTCAAAAAGAGGGAGCTGCAAAATATGTAATCAGATATAAGGCATTACTTCGTTTAAAACTACTGAAAAAATAAATAAAAATCAGTGAATTTATTCACCAAAGGTTTCCAGGACAACTCTGTTTGCCTTTGGATCGTCGCTGTATACGGAGCCAACCTTCAGAAGGAGTTCAGCAGCTTTGTTTGGCTCAGACGCATCAACCTGACGAGATCAAAGACACGTCTCAGCAACGGCTTACATCCATTTCTACTAACATTCAGACTGCAATATGACGTAATATAAAATTTATTTATTTATTTTTTATGCCTGAAAGGATTTACTTTGATTCCTGAAGTGACAACCAGCTAAAAAAAAAAAAAACTATTTGGGGTCACCTGTGAATAAAAATAAGTCATTGAGTGAGCGATTCGGACTTGCTGGATCCTGTGACATAACAGATCAGAGATCAGCGTAGATTCATCGAGCCTTCCCATCCCGTCTCCACCCAGCTTCAGATCATGTAGGATTTGTTAAAGGGTTTATCGAAGGTGACAGAAGAATCAAAATCTGATTTTCAACAGCCAAAACTGAGTCCAAAAAGTAGCTCAACTGTAGAAAAAGGAAATGAAGCTGATTGAAAATAAAAATTTCCAGTCGTTTCTGTTAGTTTGGTTCATGTAAACGCTCAGTATAATCTGGAGCTTGATGGTTGAAGCTGCAGGACAGATGTAGGAAACCTTCTTGGAGCCGAAGAAGTGGAGTCAAGCGGCTCACTCGACTCCCTGAAACCTGCTGCGATCAGTTACGGCTGAAACGGAGCTGCTGAACTGTATTTGTCTGGTAGCTTCACTAAACCACGTCACTATCCGCATTAAGAACCGTGTTAACATGGGAAAAACAATAAATAACATGCTTAAAATATTTTTTTAAAATAAATCTCACCTGATGTGAAAGGTTTGTCTTGATTTCCTGGAGCTGAAGAAGCTTTTCTACCGAGGGGCACGTGAGGAAAGTCATGATATCTGTCTGGAATTAGATTCAAGGACACCATTAGATTTATTTCTTCTTATTATCATCATCATTCTTTTTTGGTACAAAAAAAAAAAAATTCATTGGAACATGGTAGGGACGTTTTGTGTCATCGTACTTGACTCTGAAGTTTTTCAGGATTGTGTTCGCTTGTGTTTCCATTTTCCTTCACAGCGTCGCCGTATTCTCCATTGTCTTCACAACCTTCATCGCTGGCATCATCATCATCATCGTTTTTACTGTCGTCTTCGTCATCCAGCTCTCCCTCATCGTCACTGTAGTGAAGTTAGAGTTAGTGAACTTAAATATGCCATTCACATGTTTTTAAAATTTGGGTTGGGCCAAGGCAGTACCCTGGAAAAGTCTTAAAAAGAAAAAAAAAGGCAGGACTTGATAATAATCTTTCAGTTCTTTTCTGTTCGTCAGTTCACCGTTCTTGGTTGAAAAGTACGAGAATGAGAACATGCTTTAGTCTTTGTTGTGATTTATACTCCGTCACCTGGTCTAGTCGGAGAAGATGTCTCTTTTTTTAAAGGCTAAAAAGATTTTCTCATCATACTTGAATATGTTGAAATCACAAAGATTTTGCTCAAAAAAAAAACAACCTACTATCCACTCCAGCCTTATAAAAAAATAAAAAATAACAAGAAGTTATGTGGGTTTTATCATTTTAGACGCTTGTATTACCTGAGGGACGCCAGCATGTCTCCCTTCTCCATGTTCTCCATCACCTCTCTCAGAGCCTCGCAGCCCTCCTCACCCAGACAGTTACCTGGACGTTGCACAGAAGAGTCATTACAACCTTTGCACAGATCAGTTTTTGCATGAAAATTATTTCATTTCCCCAGAACATTTTGATCGTTAGGGAACTAATTCCTTTATTTCCTAACTTGCACAGGACTTCGGACTGTGCTGCAGGCAAGCGTCACATCTTTCTACAGACAGATCCAGAGTCTGGTAAGTGTACCGTTCAGATCCACTTTCTCCATGTAAGGTTTGTCGGTGACAGCCTGAGCCAGAACCAGCGCTGCTCCCTCTGTGATCTCACCAAACGACACGTTGAGCTCCTGAGGATTAAAAAAAAAAAAAAAAAGAAGTGAAACACCGTTAGTGGAGCAGAAACAGACTACGGCTGTAAATATACTTGATTAAGCAGCCGGTTATTGAAACGATTCATCAACTAACTGCTTTATAAATTGTGAAATAACAAGGTTAAAACTCCTCCAGAACCATTCTGTCATAACCGTAACTCCTAGACTGTTTAAGATATCTAGAAAATTCAAAAACTACTGGAACTGAAACAAGACATAAAATTAATTGAGGATGCAGAGGATATGGTTGGATGGAGGCGGAGGATTCGCTGTGGTGATCCCTGAAGGGATCAGCCTAAAGGAAAAGAAGAAGAAGAGCTGTGTGTGCACATATGAGTCATTACGGCGCCAGAGACAAGATTCACCAGCGTGATACACGTTTGAGATGTTAGCTTCTCACTATCGCTACTACTACATGGTTGGTGCAAATAAAAAAGTTCTAAACACTTTCTGAAAGTAGAAAACGAGCTTTCCGATGGTGTACCGTATGATACACTAGAAGTTACGGTAAACATATGCTGAGCGACCACCGGGAGCTTCAACCAGTAAGAGGAGCCTAAAGAAACTGATAAGAGACATTATGGGGAGTTTTATCGAGTTTTGGAGAGAAGTTTCTGAGATATTTGGGTGTTTGTCTCAGAAAAAAAATGTGTTTTCGTAAGCGTGTTTTCAGAGTTGGGTCCTGCCCTGATGTGCTCACAAACACACATGCGTGGCCTCACCAGAGGACAGAGAGCGCTGGAAAATATGTCGCGTCAACCACCTGAAACAGAGACTTATTTGGGGTTTTTTTTTAAAACTTTTTTAAGCTGTTGTACTGACTCATTAAAAGAAACATGGACACCATTATTCCTTTAAGAAGTGTTGTATGTTCCAGTCCACAGCATGAAACAGAGCTGTGGTGACGTAACCTACTAATAATTGACTACTCAACTCATTGGAAACTACAATCAACAACGTTGTTTATTTGTTGCAGCCCATCAACAAAGACATAAAATTAAACATTGAAACTTGAAGGTAAGTTACCTTAAGTATTGGCAGTCCTTCTCTCAGGACTGCAGCGAGGGCGATGGCTCCCTCAGACCTGACCAGGCAGTCTCCAAAGTTGATCACCTGGAGATTTCTGAGGTGCCTCAGAGCCTGAAAAGTCAACAGGATAAATATTGGTCAATACAGGATACAAAACGTCTCTGCTTAGGGGAAATTTCTGACATGAAGAGGCTTCACCTGTGCCATGGCCAGCGTTCCCTTCTTGGTAAAGGTGTTGTCATTGAGGTTGAGGACTCGAAGCCCTGGGTTTTGTCCCATGGCTGAAGCTAACGCCATCACACCTGCGTAGTTTATTCCATTCTGGGGCATGTGAACCTCCTCCAGGCTGCCCATCAGCTTGATTGGGAAAAAAAAAAGAAAAAAAAACAAGGAATTTTGAGGCTGGATCTTTAAATATACATCTAATATCCCAAAATGTTAATTAATATGCAAAGATATTAAATTGACTGTATGAAACTGAAAAAAAAAGCTTTAGATCCAGAAATTTAAAATGTGTGAAACTTCATGAATGCTATTAATTTTCAAAGGAGGTATTTTCTAAATAAGAGGTCAGTCTCATCCCATCAATGACATCATTTCAGAAAAGACTAATCAGGACACACCTAATTTCAAAATAAAAGTGAACATTTTATCCTATCATTTCTACTAAGTTTGTCAGAAACCATTTGATAAGGTGTACAAGACGTCTCTTAGAAGGGAGGCCTTGTAAAGCAAGCTGAGCAGTGGGAGGTGTGCGTGTTGGACTTCCAGGTCGATCTTTTCAGTTTTGCACAAAATCACTGGAAACCATATACATGAAAACTGACAGGAGGCAGGTAGGATATGAAAAAGATGTTAAAGAAGAAAACAAATACATAACCAACTGGTTCTGCTACACAGACAAATGAAGGCTGCGAATCCAGCGACAGTCATTTGTCACGAGTTTTCCTACCTGAAAGGCTTTAGCCAGGGCGCTAGCTCCTTCATTTTCCAGGCGGTTTCTCCCTGCGATGAACACTCTCAGTCTAAGTGGAGCTCCGAGAGCTGAGGACTGTCTGTGGCACTCAGTCAGCGCTTCGGCAAGGATCTGTTTACACCAGGTCAGTTATGGGTCATATATTAAAACCCTTTGATTTTGTGTTTGTCTGAAGGTGAAACGGTGTGAGTGAACTCACCTTTCCTCCTCCAATTCCCATACCACAATTGTTAAGCCTTAGCTCCCTCAACGTGTGGCAGGACGGACTCTTCAACAGCTGATCGATTCCTCTGACACCGTCCGGTCCGAAGGCATTGTCGCTCAGGTCCAGCTCGGTTAGTCTGGCACCAGCACTCATTAAGGCGCTGCCCAGGGACCGCTGATAAAAGCACAGAACAAGACCATGTCACGTAAGAGAAGAAAACACTGAAATACATGTGCTTTTTTTTTTTTTTTTTTTTTTTAAACACAGATTGCTATAAATTTCAAAGACGTATATAAAACAATTAAAAATCTCATATTTTCAAGAATATCTATTTGGCAGTGGAACAATGTGAGAACGGATCAGTGTCTTAAATGACTGCATTTCTCACCAGGGCTGTGGGGATTTCAGAGCGCAGCCTTCCGGTGAACATATCACTCCAATAGCATCTCTAAAAACACAAAAAGTTAACACAGTAAACAAAAAACAGTTGTTTTGTGTGTGTGTGTGTGTGTGTGTGTGTGTGTGTGTGTGTAGTCATAATAGGCAGGAAATGTCTTACAGTTAATACTGCTAAGATTGGTTTTTAAACACATTTCTTTTAGAGATGACAATCAAAATACAGCACAAAGAATGACTGAACTCTGATAAAAGACAGAAGACTGATAAAAGCTCTTTTCCTACAAGTGATATGCAACATTTATGGCTTCATCAGTCTGTTAAAGTGTTGCTGTTCGGTTACAGGATACGTCAGTGTTAAAGTTTCACAGGGTTTTATCTACACATATCCATAGTAACAGAGTGTAATGGTACTAGCAAGAAAGTGTACACTATGTCAAGTAAGACATGATGCTAAAGTCCTTATAGAGTCAGTTTTTTTTTGCATCTCACTTTGCCCTATTAATTTGACTAACAAATTTTGGTTGTGTAAAATGTACAAGGGAGTGGAACTGGTGTAATAAAGGACTCTACCTGGCTTTTTTTTTAACGTATCTAGTTTAAACTTAGATTACTGATGTGATGTTTTACAGGAAAAATCAGCAGTGCTCCTTCACATGTGATGCCAACACATTCAGCTTATGTCAAATAAATTTATAACAGTGTATGTCTGAAAGGTAAAAAGAAGCATTAGGGCCACATTTAAAGAAAAATAAATCAAATCAAGAGTAAAGGTGTAATATTACAAAACTAAAGTTGCATTTTTCTAAAATATGCAACACAAAGGAAAAAAAATCTCCCAATATAATTCTTCTGAATAAAACAGTTTATTTTGTATCCTTTTCACAGTCCTGATACTTATGACAAATTAAAGTTATGATTTTAATATTGCAATGCTTCAACTTTTTAAATAAATTATGATATTATTCAAACAACAAGAACTTCTTTCTTGTAAAACTAGGACTTGTTTCAAATAATGTTTTTTTAATTTTAATTTACTTTATTTTAACTTCTCGAGGTGGCCCTGAAAAAAAGGTGCTTATATGCAGCTAATATATTCAGCTCTAAAGCCTCATCAAAAGCACAAGCTTTCCTAATGTCATGTTAAATTTGACTGCAAAAGAAACCTGTGAACTGAGGACTACCTGCAGCAGGTCTTTGGTCTCCAGAGCTTTAGCAATGGCTTGGGCTGCCTCCACTCCCAGGGTGTTTCCTTCCAGTCGCAGAGCCCTTAAATCCTGGTACTCCTCTATCTCACGTACCAGCTCATCCACTGGAAACACAGGGCAGATCAGAAGACAAATCAGAAGAGAAAACGGGAATTAATGCATCTGGGGAAAAAAAAAAAAAAAAGCAAACGCATAAATAAAAAGGGAGGAAATTAGGTTAAAACCCAACTGACCTGATTCTGCTTTGTCGAGCTTCAAACCCAGACCTTTATAACTCAGCTCTCCATCACAGACATGTGTCTTGGACAGAGCATCAGCCAGCTGAGCAATGTCATCCGAGGCCATGTTGACTACGTCATCACAGATAAGGCAATAACACGATAACAATCACATATTAATATATTCTTATCATATGTGCAAAAGTATGGTTACATTTTCTCAAACTAACACCCAATAACAGTTAACATATTCATTACATTTGATAAACATCAGACTAACTACAATTATAAAGAAATTTATAGTTGTTTAGCTTTACCGGTGCTAACTGGTACAAGTGCGCGACATTTAAAAAAAAAAATTAAAAACCTATTAACGTCACTAAATAAAACTGATCGATAACTTCACTTGTTGGCGTGAATTCTGTCGTAACTCGGTAATTTAATCAACAATTTAAACCTTGTTGGAAGAGAAATTACCGTTAAAGGCGGTTTCATTTACCTTAAAAAAAGGCTCGCGACGAAACTTAATGGGAACACGCGCCGGTTGCTAAACAGTGTGACGTCACTCGTCCGGTCTCTCTTTCGTTGATTCCGTCTACGTCAGTCGTGACTCACCAGCAGGGTGTTTTAGCGCCATCTGCCGTATCTTACCGGGATATGTACCTTTTCGTTAACTGTTGCATTTTTTTTCTTTCAATTAAAATATTAATATATTTAAAAGGACAGAAAAAAATGTCCCGAGTTCAGTAAAGTTAAAGAGAATCAAAAAAAAAAAAAAATTAATGTGTACTGATTAAGTAAGTTTACCTAACTAAAAAATTGTATTTTTTTAGTTAGGTAATCAGTGGAGCCATAGCTTTATAGTCATTTGTTACATATACAAAACATTATCTCATGTTTGTAGATTTGTGAGAGAATTATATTTATTTTATGCTGGGTGAACATGATTTTACTGAATAGTTGAGATCAAGAAGACCAAAAAAAAAAAAAAACAACTTTACCTGATGTTATTGTTGATATATTAGAATTTATTTTAGCTGCACAGTTATTTCACATTTGATTACAGATGCATTCTGTGCTTTGCAAAATCTGGAAACCTTTTATAGTTTATTTTGTACATTTCACGAAAGCATCAATTTATATGATTAAAATCCAGTAAAACCAGCATTTCTTAATTCCAGTCCTTGAAGACCACTGCCTTCATGTTTTAGATGTTTCCCAACTATAACACACCAGATAAAAAAAATATGTATATGTTATTACCATCTGGTTGCATGTTTAGGTGATCACCTGGTGATCATCGAAATACTGAGTTAAGCAAATTAGACAACAATATGAAGATTTATAAACCACTACATTTCTGTAATTAAGTGTGTTACACAATGCGTGTACATAAACACACAGTACTGTGCAAAAGTCTTGAGCAGTTGTAAAGACATTAAGGAAATGTTGTAGAGCAAGAATGCTTGAAAAATGTAAAATGTTACTGTTTATTTTTTCTTATCACTTTTCAAAATGCAAAGTGAAACCACAGACAAAAGATCTAAATAAAATCAATATATCTTGGAGATCTGACCACAGATATTGTGTGGACGAAGGCTGGCTCAGTTCCATCTGTCTCTTCATGTAATCTCAGATAGACTCAATGATGATGAGATCACGGGTCTGTGGAGGACATGTCATCACTTCCAAGAGTCTTTGTTCTTTTTTTTTTTTTAAAAAAAACACTTAATAATGCACCTAATTACACTGAGTACATGTTTGCATCCTCTGTCCTGCTGCAGAATAAATTTGGGCCCAATCAGAACCTCCCTGGAATTTTAAGATGGAAAAGAATCTGCTGAGCAATTCCAACTCCATTTGCAGAAATGCAACCCCAAACTTGGAAAGAATCTGTATCATGCTTCACTGTTGCCTGTAGACAGTAATTCCTGTACATCTCTGAAGCTGGGTGGATCAGGTTCCTACTTGATTCTATTATTACTGTTTATCTTCTTCTTCTCTTGAAGGTAATTAAGCAAAATCTATATTTCATCTGCTGCACAAGTGTCCTTGGCCCACATCTTTGTCAACTAATTCATGGCCACATAATATTACTTTGAGATCACAAAATATGAATTTGTGGCCTCAAAGTACCAACTTGAGGCCACGAAAGATGGAGAATTAAAGGATAAACCAGAAGGCGCTTCATTATGTCTTTATAAATCTTGAAAAGGCTTATGATAGGATGCCTAGAGAGGAACTGTGGTAGTGCATGAGGAAGTCTGGAGTGGCAGAGAAGTATGTCAGAGTGGTGCAGGACATGTGTGAGAGCCATAAGATGGTGTTGAGGTGGGCTGTAGGTGTGACAGAGGAGTTCAAGGTGGAGGTGGGACTGCACCAAGGATCAGCCATGAGCCGCTTAATGTTTGCTATGGTGATGGACAGGCTGACAGATGAGCTTAGACAGGAATCTCCATGGATCATGATGTTTGCAGATGACATTGTGATGTGTAGTGAGACAGGGAGCAGGTGGAGGGAAATTTGGAGAGGTGGACGTAAGCTCTGGACAGGAGGACATGAGGGTGGTTGGTGTGAAAGAGGAGGACGCAGAGGATAGATGGAGATTGATGAGTTGCTATGGTGACCGCTGAAGGAAGCAATCAAAAGGAAAAGAAGAAAAAGAAGTTGCCATGAAATACTAATTCAAGGCCATAATTTATAATTTTATATTAGGTGTCATGTCTGTGACTCTTTCCATGTCTTCATCTTTACCTAGGATTTTTTTTCCCACACTCAGTTCCAGTTGGTGGCGGTAAAGCACACCTCAGCATCAATTAAACCAAAGACGAAGGTAAAGAAGGGAGTGCGGTCATTTCTTTTCTTTTTTTTTTTTTTCTTTTCTTTTCTTTTTTTTTACTGCCACCTTGTGGTTATATTTGTCCTGGAAACTTGTTGCGGTTCAACAGAAAGAGCTGCAGGTAGCTGCGCTAGCCAGCTCGTTGTGTCTGTAGTAGCAGAGAAACTCGTGCTCCGTCCAGTCACCAATGACACGGACGTCAAAGTTACGAATATGTGCCTGGTTAATCACTGATATTTGGCTTAGTTTTTTCACTGTGTGACGTCACCAGCCCGTGAAGTTATTTCAGACCTGAGCAGCGCAGTAACTTAAAACTCTCGGTGAGTTGTCGTGCTAACTGAGCTATTAGCTCGGCTAACTTGCTAGGTGCTTGTTTCAATCTGGTTTCAAATATCAAAATAGTCCGATGTGTTATCTCAGATGGTTTAAATGGGCAATTGAAAGCGGGTAATTTTAAAAAACAAAATATACACTTTGAAAGTTGCATTTGCTTTTGTTCTTTTCGTCAGTTTGAATTGTTAGCATTTAGCACGAATTAGCCAGTAGCGTTAGCTGGCTAACGGTCGGCAGGTAAACTCAGGTAACGTTCCATAAATTAACCCGATTAGCAGCTTACCCGCTTTAAGATCTATGTGTTATATTTGTGGCTTTGTTTGCGTAACGTTTTTCAATTTTCAGTTTTTGTGTTTGGTATCTACAATGTGAACTTTGACATTGCGTTAGGCTGCCGTGTGAGACGTTCAAATGCCTTCAGTGAAACATTTTCACATTTCCTGCTTCGGATGTCCGAAATTTATGAGCGTCTTATAATCTGATTTCCCAAAATGTATTGAAAGATAATTGAAGCAGGCTTCATATCTGAAGATGGCTCAACCTTATCTTAGCCAGGCCTTGGATTGATAAAGAAAACTATAAATGGTTAATGGTGTTTACAAAGGAATAACATTGCACATCATGTTGATTTCAATGAGAATATACATTTAGTCAGGATTTCATTGCAGCTGGCAATGATATTTTATTATAAATGTAGACTTAACTCTTGCGTCTGTCCTCAGGCTATGGATCTTGAACGTCAGAAACGAAGAGAGGAGATTCAAAAAGCGATGAGCTTTATCCAGTAAGGGAACAACTTGGTCGAATATCTGAAAAGAGCTTTTTTTTTTTTTTTTTTAAAGTAGAAAACACTTTCATCAAAATTTTCTCTCTATTAGGTCGTCATTGCCTTTCCCAGAACCTGAGAGTTATGAGGTTTGCACCAATCTTATTTTTCCCACTTTTTTTATCTACAGTATTCTTGTTTGTGCCTCCTTGACTCATTGAGTTTTTAATCTCTTCATTTTTATCTAGCCACTTTTGTCATCATCTTTTCAGGCATTTCTGACCCAATTGGTGTGCAACTTGCTGGATGAGGGAAATGCTTGTTTTCGAGATGGAGACTGGCGTTCAGCAACGCATCAGTATGGAGAAGGGATCAGTGTTGCTCGCTACGCGCAGGCCGAGGCCCTCATCATCCCCTACGAGCTGCTGGAGAGCCTCTACGTCAACAGAGCGGCTGCCTTCTACCAGACGGTAAGAGTATGGAGTAGACATAAATGTTTCTGTGAAGGAGGAGAGAACTTTAAAGAGTCTATGTCCAACTTTTCATTGATACGTTGCATGTAGTGTGATTCAACAATGACTTGGCTTTACTTATTACAACATTAGTTTGGTGGACATTCTTCAGTTGTTTTTTTGTTTTTTTTGTAATGTTGGAATTCTTTAATAAAATATTTCCATCTAAATTGAACATAGTAATAGGTCTACTTTACAAGAAAATAATATTTATTTTAAAATTGAAACCTATGTTCCCCTTTTTTGATTTTGGTGTAAACTTTATGATCTTTAACTACTTTACAGCTCCAATATCATGAAACGATGAACTTAAACAATGAAAACATTTTTTTTCTTCTGTTTTTGCAAGTATTTGTTTTCTGTGTTTTCTTCTGACAAGCTCCGATTGTTGTTTATAAATGTCTTACAAAGAGAGAAAACTGATTTTTGTTCACTTTCTCTAAACTGAGGCAAAAAAGAAAAATGTCAGATACGCATGTAAGGTTTCACAGGTCATCTTTGAGCATCTGGGGCATGTTTTAAGTCTGACAAAGCAGGAATGTGTGTTCAGAACTTGAAACATTACAAAAAGCTGAATTAATCAGGCAAACATGAATGATTTAAACAGTTGCTAGGTAAATAAAATTAGGTTAAAAAAATCATAACATGAGCAGTGGAGGTGTGTCTTGATGACGGTGATTGACAGATTGCAGGCCAGGTTTAGGCAGCATTTACACTATATTTAATATAATGTGTTATCGCTTTTTCAGTTGTGAACTAAAGCATGTATACATTTTTCTGCACAATTAACTTATCGGTAAATTTGTGGTTAGAACGATTCTTTTAAATCCAGTCTCGAGCTATATGGGTCTGATTGCATTGATTTTTGCATCTGTGGTCAAATGTATGGGGAAATGGTGCCCAGGTGATCTCTGTCACTTAATATGGGAAGTCTTATATTTTCTTAATGTTCATGTTTTTTTGTTTTCATGGTTTCAGCGGGAGTATGAACGTGGTATTCAGGACTGTGAGAGTGCACTGTGCGTATCAGAGGGCAGTCGCAGGGCTTTGTACCGCAAAGCGCTCTGCCTGAGGGAGTTGGGACAACTCCGAGAGGCTTATGAGTGTGGAACTAAATGTCTCCTCACAGCACCACATGTAAGTAATAGCCAACTAAGACACATTTAAAAAAAAAAAGAGAGAAGCAAACCTGGGTTTAAATGTGGAAGACAACCACGAATTCAGGTGTTGATATATATTGATCTAATAAAGAATGAGGCTTATCTTAAATTGCAGGCGGTGTGTTTTGTAATTGATCTTGTAGGACAGACAGGTTAGCGAACTTGCCCAGGACTTGGCCAACAAACTCGGCTTGAAGGGTCGAAAAGCCTACGTGAGTCCACAGACGGAGTCGACGTCCACAGAAGGGGAGAGTCACGGGGAGACTTCTGCACCCACTGGAGAAGTAGGTGGTGCTGTCTCAATAAAAACCTCCCAAATACAAATGTGAGATCAAATTAGCACTAATGTATATTTTTATTTTTATTTTTTTCTCTCTGTCTCTTTAAGATGTCCTCAAATGGGCTGGAGTCTCTGGGTGATATTGGGCCAGGTATGAAAAATCTGCAGATCCTAACTGTTTCTGCTTCCACTGACATTCCCTCATGTCTTCCTTCATCACCTCTTTCTCTCACCTCAGCTGACTTGTCCAGCGCACAGTGTATTCCTGCTCCTTTGGCCACGCCCATCCCAGTCAGCGATGACCCGGCAACCCCTGTTATAACTTCCTGCTCCGACTTGTCGGAGAGTCCCAGCCAGGCTTTGACTCCTATGCCCTACTCTGTCCCGGTGTCGGAGCACATGGACGAGTGCAGCAGCAGTATTATTACGGATGAGCTGGACAGTCTTTTGGAGTGCATGCCCAAAAAAGTCAGCGAGGTGAGTGAAGATGCACAAAAACACATCAGCTGGCACATTTTCATCAAATTTGGTATTTATTACTTAAAATGTCTTTTCTTCTAGAGTCCAGTTCAGGGTGCTATTCCCACCAACCTCCCCAACACAGCTGTTGGCCTCCGCCCTCCTTACTCACCCAGCCTTCCACCTCCGTCATCACAGCTTCCCCCAGTCTTTTTTAACTCCTCCATGAGTGACTTACCCCCCCTGGAAGCGTACTCACCACTGTGTGACCAGGGCTCCACCCAGGCGCAGGACGCACTGGGAAGCTTTGCTGCTGGGAGCCCGGATGGAGAAGGGAAGGGAGTCGTCACTGGTGGGCTTGACTCATTGTCAGAGTACACTCTCCCTGGTAAGCACAGGGTAAAAGTTACTTATTACACTTTTCTTTATTTTTATTCATCTTATCTCAGAGTGATGACGACACTCCCTGATGGTGGTGATTTTTCTTGCAGTGCTTAACCTCCTTTTTTTTTTTTTTGTTTTATTTCCTTTTAACTATCTCGGAGCAAGTGTAACATTACTTTCATGTGTGTTGGAATTTATAAATGCCTAGCAACGGTAACTTTTGATGATATTAAAGCAACCCATCTGTCTTTCCGGCCTAAAGAATTGAGAAAGAAGACGTGGTAGCTATTAAGAGGACCAGTAAAATTAATTGCAGTCCACTTTGACCCAATCCACAGTTGCTTTTTTTTTTTTTAAATTGTTATTTACAAAGTGCACATATGTCTTTGGTTTGATGGAAGAGTATAAAAACTGCTTGAACCAGAAAGTGGAGTGAGAGAGATTACATCACAGAGAAAAGTGTCCAAAGAAAGTAAACGGCGAAGAAGCATGTGTCTGTGTATAGATGAGATGGTAGCTGCACTGGATAATATTAATTATTTACAAGATTTTGTTTCACTCCACTTAACGTCTGCTTCCTGTGCTAAGGCGAAGCCACATTACCAGCAAAATTCACTGACGCAAACAGAAGTAAACTTCACCAAAGGTTGCTCCACTTTAATAACAAAAAAAATACATGAAGTAATAAGTTGTTTGCTTTGTAAAACATGTAGCATTTTTTTAAAAACCACACCAGAGTTATTGGCTCCAAAGATTGTTCATACACCACCTGTAATATGAAACCAACATGTAATCAAATAATTAATTCAGTAGAGAGAATATCACTCTTATTTGCTGTAGTAAGTGGTTTTAAATTCACTGCAATGTCTTGAGTTTGCTTTGGCGCCAGAGCGTCAGCTCTTGGAGAGCTGGTTTTAATCTCAGATGTGCATCAGCAGCAGCAGCGTGAGTCAGCAGCATCAAGGTGGAGTCTGATGTCTGTGTCCTTATGTCCGTCTTTAGGGGGAAGAGTGTCTCACAACTTCATCCCTGGAATTCGCAACCACAGTACTTCACATGCAGTGAGTAAAAGACGCTTTAAAGTACTAAATTAATCGCTCTCGGTGTGACATCTATTGTAGGAAAATTGTTTTTTCAAATGTCTGTTTTCCTCTCTACTGGAGTACATTTCTCATTGTGAATATTAAATGGCATTTATTCTTTCTCTTATCCAGAATGGACCTGCAGGAACCAACCTGTCTCTGCTTTCCAGGAATCCTCTGGCAGCCACACATGAGTTTCGGCAGGCTTGTCATGCCTGTTACAGCCGAATAGGTGGGATAAAGTATATTTACACCACATTTAGCAGGCATTTCTGGCCAAAATGAGTTGACTGAGGTGCAATATTCAAGCTTCAGTACAGTAAGACACTCCGGCACACCCATTAAGCATTAAATCTATTTAAATGGTCGTATGGGTGCAATAGCGACAGAGGTGAATATGAGTTGTTTTTTGGAGATTAGTTTTAAGAATCCCTGTAGGGCAAAGAGGGATGCTCTTGTTCTGGTAGCACCTGTTACAGGCTGGACTGAGATGGTCTTATGGATGAGGATGTTTTTTACCAGGTGAGATGGCAGAGCGGGAGGATACGCCTGTATATCTGGTTGGATTTGGACAGATGTGTAGCTGGTAATAGAAAACTGACATGCTTCCTGCTGAGGGGTCAAGAGACGCTGTTTGACTCTGGTTCAGTTGAAGGTGGTGTTGCTTCGTCTGTATTTACTATTGAGGTTTGTGCAGAGGGTATAGCTTTCTAATCAGTCACAGCTTCATATATGTAGCAGTGATGCAAGAAACCAGGTCAGCTAATAACTGAGCCCAAGGAGGTGATGTATAATGCAGAAAGGTAGGGGTTCCAGTACAAAACTTTGTTGCATCTTTTTAAAGAGGTATTGATCCTGAAGCTCGAGTAAAGTACTACTCAAACCATGTGTCCTACGTCTGAAATGCCCATCTTAAAGAGTACAGATTATAAGATGCCTGTGTGTAAAATGAGACGGCTTGTGAGATCCGTTTCAAGGGCAGGGCTGCAGCTTGAAACAGATACTTGAGCCATTTCAGTGGTTGTTCTTAAAGCCAGACTGATTTGAATCAAGGACGTTGCTCAGACTTCCTGTTGCTGAACAACTTCCTTGATCCAAATCAGGCTGGCGTTAATAAAGGCACCTTTTTAAAGTCTCACAGATGTGGATCAGGGAGGTTGTTCAGCACTAGGAAGTCAGCTCTTCCTTTTTTCTTTTTTCTTTTTTTTCTTTTCCTTGAAAACTGATCAAGCTAGGGATCATCAGCCTTTTTATTTATTTATTAACCTTTATTTAACCAGGAAAAGAAACTAACCAAGAGAGACAGCAGGTAAGAAAACAAGAGTTACAAACACACATAAAGGTATGTACAAAAGTACCACAAAACATCATCATTATCATCAAAAACCTCCTATATAAAGGCCTAAAGTTACTATTTTTTCCAGCCTTTTTTAGGTTTTGAAGGTCATTCTAATCATGTCTAACGGTTATCGGTCATAACATCTACAGCCAGAAGTAGATGCATGTAGAGTATTTAAATTATGTTTAAAATAATGTAATGAAACCATATTTGAGCTGATTCCAAGGGTACAGAGTTCAGATTTTAGGAATAGCTAAAAGAAATGAGCCTTGGGAGCGACAACTATAACTTCCTGAGCTTTTTTAATAGAATGTAAGCCTGTAGATAGGATAGAAAAATACCAAGAATAACCTTGTAAAAAAGGAAAAACTATGCCAGTGTTTAAATCTATGAGAAGACAAAGAAAGACCATGCGGTGAGTAAAAGTTTTGAGATGAGTGATGAACCTCAGACCTCCGTGGTAGACTGTATCTGGTGAACGCAGACAGTCATATCACCATAGTCCAGCACGGACATGAAAGTAGCAGAAACAAGTCTCTTTTTGGCTTCAAAAGAAAAGCAAGACTTGTTTCTAAAGAGAAGCCCAATTTCAACATAAGTTTTTAGTAATTTGTTCAACATGTAGCATCACCAATGAAAATCACAAAGTATCTGTAGTGTGAGACGAGCTCAATGTCAAAACCCTGAAAAGTTTTGACACACAGTAAATTTATTTTGTCTTTGAAAATAAATACCATGAGTTTTGATTTTTTTTTTTTTTTTGGCATTTAAGACTAATTTTAACCCAGACAAGGTGTGTTGAACGTCATTAAAAGCTTCTGTAAAGCTTGACCAGGTGTAGAGGCAGCACGGTATACTACAGTGTCATCACATAAAAATGAAATGCAGCCAAAGACATTTGTTGATAGACTGATGTTTTTTTTTTTTTTTTTTTTAAAGCATTGTTTAATAAAAAGGTGGTTTTCAGAGTAGGCTTTTTGAGTAGAGGTGTTACCCTAACTTATTAAAGTAAATAAACATACCCAGGTCCAGTGGAGCCGGTACAATAGTTGGGGAAATTAAATCGGACATTTATTCTGACCTCAGCCAAGGCTGCTGTCGGTAGTCTGACTCTTGGGGGATCGTGGTAGAAATGATGCACCAGTACAACTGACTGTGAAGATTCAGGCCTCCTCATAGACTTCCTAAATGCTTGGCATGTGGTTGGGGAGTAGGTTGACCTGGGAAAGTGACCCGCCATTAACACAAATGGGACTTTGTTTAATTGACTTCTGATTTACAGTTTCAGAGGAAGTAACGGCAAAGATGTCTCAGACATTTGTAGCCAACGGAGGAGGAGGAGGAGGAGGGTGGTTTCTTGGCCAGACTAATGCTGAACATGAACGATTGGGGTGATTGATGGCGAATGAGTTGAGTTAGAAGATTTGTCTCTTTTCCTCTCTGCAGCTCTGAGACGGTTTGTGGAGTGTTTCATGGGTGGGGGATGATAGAGTGGGCATGTTTGATGGGTGCTGGACTTCCAGAAATGAGAGTTGATGTAATAATGTGCAGAGACTTTTGTGTTGGAGGCATGGAGGTATTTACCAGCTTTGTAGCAGTGTGAAATAATTTTTGCGGTCAGATAAATGAATCGGTATTGATCAGTAACAGAACTCTAATCATATCTTCATGTAATAATCTGAGATGAAATGAAGAGGTTCATTTTCTAAAATGCCTGATAACAGTTTATCCACAAATCTACCCAGTTGTCCCAGGGCCGTAAATAACAGATTTTTATGGAGCAACCACAATTAAACGTTGATATTTAAACTTGGCCTTTTTTTGTGGAGAAAACAGTCTGGGAGTTTCTAGTTATCGGAAATCAGAAAAACAGTCCTGCCACCTTGTTTATACAAGTACGAGTAGTTTGGGAGACCGAAGTAAATGAAGAGGGAGGTCAGGGTGGTGGTGGTGGTGGTGGTGGTGGTTTGGATCCAACTCTCAGTGAGAACCAGTATCTGAAGAGCTAATGAGGCCAGCTCTATTAGCCGATGGCTGGCATTTCAATATATCGACAGATGACATATCTGTGGGTGGGGTTATCTGTGTTGACCAAAGTTTAACCTGATTTTTGTTTGTTTGTTTTTTTGTTTGCCTTACGTGTAAATGACAGGAATGAAGTGGATGCACAGAGTTTAAAACGATAGTAAACACAAATGGAGAGGTCTGATTTGAGGTAGTGGGCCAGTTGGACATGAAAAATAAGAGGGCTGACGGTATAGATAATCAATAGTGGAGTGGGATTTTACATGTAGTATGAACTAGCTGAGTGTGATCGGCGACACAAGAAGTTTGGACATGAGGACATGAACTGTCCCGCTCTCCTGCTGCTTGATAACTTGTAACAATCATCTCTTAATGGGGAAAAAAAACACAGTTGATCTATTTTTTTTAATGATCGCTGATCTAAAATCCTCTCCTTTTCCTGCTTGCAGGTCCACGAGTGATGGACTACAAGTATCAGCCAGAGGCAGCGCACCGCTGCAAGAGAGATGTGCTCTTATGTCGCCTTAAAAACACAGACGACCCCACCTGGAAGAGGATTCGTCCCCGACCTGCGCGGAATAATTTTCTGGGGGCGTTTGTACTCTGTAAAGGTGTGAAGACATTTTGACCGCGAATGTAGGTTTTAAACACACTGGCAGTCGGGTGTTTTAACGTCGTCTCTCCGGGATTAACAGAAGTTCAAGAGCGTCAGGAGTGTCAGTACGGGGAGAACTGCACGTTCGCTTACTGCCAGGAGGAGATTGACGTGTGGACGCAGGAGAGGAAGGGAGCGCTGAGTCGGGAGCTGCTGTTTGATCCGCTGGGCAGCACGGAGCGACGGGCGCTTAGCGTCACCAGGCTGCTGCAGCTCCACATGGGCATGTTCATGTTCCTCTGTGAGGTGAGGCGACGCTCCTCTCCCATTCACGCCTCACTGTGATTTCAAGACATTTTACACTTTATCTTTTTGTTTGTTTGTTTGTTTGGAAGGAATGTTTTGACAGTAAGCCTCGCATCATCAGCAAACGCAGCAAAGAAAATTTAGCAGTCTGCTCCAACCTCACAGCACGACACCCGTTCGACGATAACAAGTGAGTGTCCGATTTTCTGATTTATGCTGCTTTAAAGATCGGGTTGGTGGACTAAGTTTTAATTTGACTTGAATTCTTCGTGCGTCATACCTGAACAGGTGCCTGGTCCACGTGGTGAGGTCGGCCAACGTACGGTACAGCAAGATCCGACCCCTGCACCCGCTCTGCCAGTTTGACGTTTGTCGCCACGAGGTTCGCTACGGCTGCCAGCGGGAGGACAGCTGCTCGTTCGCTCACTCCGTCATAGAGCTCAAATGTTGGGTTCTGCAGCAGGACACGGGTACGTGCACATAATCAGATGCTTTTTAATCTTCATTGTGAACATTTAGCTCTCAAGATTTAAACCTTTATGTTGCATATTTGATACATACCCATCTGAGACCTCTGAAGCATCCCCAGATTCAAAATAATAACAAAAAAAAATGTGTACCATTTAAAAAAAGTTCTAAAAAATAGACTAAATAGAAATATAAAGTAAATTACCTAATGTATTCATCCACCCATCCATCCATCCATTTACTAGACCCGTTCAATCCATTTCTGGGTCACGGGGGTCTGCTGGACCCTATCCCAGCCCATCACAGCCGAGAGGCAGGGGTACACCCTGGACAGGTCGCCAGTCCATCGCAGGGTCACATACAAAGACAAACAACCATTCACACTCTCACCTATGGGCAATTTTAGAGTTCCCAGTCAACCTCACATACATGTTTTTGGACTGTGGGAGGAAACCGGAGTGCCCAGAGAAAACCCACGCAAGCACGAGGAGAACATGCAAACTCCACACAGAAAGAGCCTGGGAGTCGAACCAGGAACCTTCTTGCTGTGAGGCAACAGTGCTAACCACTAAGCCACCGTGCTGCCCCTAATGTATTCATAGAGGTACAAAAAAAATTAATTAGAAATCTTTCAAAAACAGGATTGGGACTATGTTTTATTGCACTATATTTTAAACACTGTAAGTGTACAAAATGATAATTTTCTGTGTTTTATTTCATATATCGGGCATCAAGGGGTTGACTTCTGTTCAGTGTTGTTCAATAACGACATTATGTGGACATGATGGAAGTCGAGACCAAACATGAACTTGGTATCTAGGAAAGTCATGAAGTTTTTTCACGGTGGTTTAATATTCAGGCATCACACATGAAGAGATGGTGCAGGAGTCCAAAAGACACTGGCAAAGGCTGGAGCAGAATGCACAGAAACAGCAAAAAGTGAGGCTGAAATTTTATTTTATTTTTTTTTTAACTTATGAAATTAACAATTTATTTTATGAATCATGTTTGAGAAGAATTGAGAGAACGAGTTTTGTGTGTTTCAGCCGGTCCACATAACCCATCAGAGCAGTCTACCGACTGGAGGGCTTGGAGGTGTTGGACCAGGTGGAGACGGGCTCGGAGCAGGTGGTGTGGGTCCGGTAGGAGGTGTTGGGGTGGGAGGTTTCGGAGCGGGGGCAGGAAGAGGGCGTCCCTTCAACCTGAAAATGAAGTTCGTCTGTGGACAGTGCTGGAGAGAAGGTCAAGTCAACGAGCCTGACAAGAACCTCAAGTACTGCACCGCCAAGGCTCGGCACAGGTGAGGCGTGGACTCGCGTGGACGGGTGAATTAACAACTCACACCTGTCAGGCCGGTCCACTTCACAGCTCATTTGTGTTTCTCCAGCTGGACCAAAGAGCGCCGGGTCCTGCTTGTGAAATCGTTCGAAAAGAAGAAGTGGGTCGTCGTTCGTCCTCTTCCTTTCTCTCGCTCTTATCCACAGCAATATGATGTGAGTCGTTTCTCTTTTTTTAATCATTTTTTCACTTAGTGGTCCAGGAATAAGCCTCCTCATATGTCAAATATCACTTTTATAAGCAAAAAAAATAGTTTCCAGAGTTGACCCGCTTCAGTTAACACGTTACGTGTCTCAACCAGATGTGTGTGCATGTGATGAAGCAGAAAAAGTGCCACTATATCGGGAACTGCTCCTTCGCTCACAGCCTGGAGGAGAGGGACGTCTGGACGTACATGAAGAACAACAACTGTAAGTTCTCGCTTCCTCCCCGGACCAGCAGGGACTTGTAAATGGGGTTTATTTTAGTATATTTTGACGTAGACTGTTTACAGTTGTGAAAAGGTAAAAAAAAATGTTAACATTTTTAAAATAAAAGGAGTTCAGTGTATTATATCATTTATGTCCTTATTATAATTGATAAGCGCACTGCCAGTTCTTATCTGTCTTTTTATTTTTTTTATGCACTTAGGCAGGACGATTGTGCCTCTTATCAAACTTTAATGAGTCTTAAAAGAGCTTTTCAGTTATAAGACGTCCCTGCTGACGTCCACGATGATCTTGTGTATGTAGGTGTGTAAACTGCATCACTGGTGTGTAATTCTGTGTAAACACTACCTGTCTTCAGAATGGGCTTCATTTTTACCAAAAACAAACAAAAATAGTCCAATACTCAAACACGACAGGGGGAAAAAAAGTGTCCTCGCTGGCTGAAGTTGGGTTATTGAGTCCATTTGTGTAATTTTACATATTAACATTAGCGTGTGTGACGTTAGTGTGATGATTTAATCAGAGGACACTTTGACACTACAGAGACTGGTTACTGAGAGATGTGGTGATGACGAAGGGCATAGTCGGAGGGAAATAAATCCAATTACTAACAGAACAATAAAACAGATGTAGTTCACTGGAAAAGTAAAAAGCACTATAATAAATTAAAAACTTGGTAAATCATAGAGCAAGTAGTAAAGCTGATAGATGCGCTATAAGTCTTGCTATATTTGGATAAAGTGGACGGCTTGTATTTTTGTCAGTTACTAGTTTCACAGACAGGTGAAGATAGAGAGGCAGGAGATGTCCCTGACGTAGGAAACGCTGAGACGGGTCCAGAGCGAGTGATGGGTATCTAGTTTGGGCTTCAGAGGAGCTGATAGATCCAGCGTTTGGCTTCTGCTGGAGATCTTCAATAGTGTAAACACAAAGTTCACCAGCTGAAGAAGAGCTTTGAGTTCATTCAGAGACCACGAGAAGCCCTCTGCTGGCATGGATGAGGTGTGAAGTCCACGATGTGGCTGAGGAGCTTCAGAACTGTGGGTGAGGGCGATGGGAGGGAGGATCTCAGCTGTCGTTTCAGTTGTTACCTTGACAACGAAACGAGGGGTTTTTTCTTCACGGTCACGATGACGTGGGAGACGGCGCTGATCAAGGGGATTTTCTCGGATGGATACAGCTTGTGCAAAAGGTTTATGTCAGAAACTCAAGTGTTGGTCCAATGTTCCTGTTGGACATCAAAGCATCCGTTTTTGTTCTGCTGGTCTTTGATTGTAGGCCCACGCACTTTTACAGCACCTCCGTCGTAACATGCTGGTCCTCTGAAGAGCTTCTTTTTCATTTGTTGCTATTGTGATTAAAACCTTCTTCAGTGTTACTAAAAGTTTCCATTTTCTCGCTTTCCTCATTTCTCTTTAGTAAGAGATATGCAGCAGATGTACGAGCTGTGGTTGCAGCTCACCAATCAGAGCAGGCGGACGGACAACGCCGCCGTGACCCCGCCTCCAGATGACAAGCAGGTCACCATAACCGCAGATTACACAGAAGGTCTAGTAAGTGGTTAATGAAGCTAACATGCAAGCCGCTGACGCTGCTTGGTGAACGTGTAAAATCGTTTATTTGATTCAGGAAAAGTTTTTAAATGTGTGCTTGTTTTACGACGGGTGAAACGTGTTGTGTAACCTTTCAGGGAGGAAAGCATTTGTCAGACGGTGACGATCTCTGAGTGGTTCTGGCTAAAATCGGGAGATCGCTGCTCGGCTGCAGACAGAGACTCGGATCGGATCGGATCGGATCAGCCTTCCACACCAGCCACAACCGAACAGTCCGTCATCCTGCCAGTCTGACGACCTTGAGCGTCTGTCCAGTGAGGAAGCAGACAGAAATCCTTGGACTTCACCCTCACCTGTGTATGCACCCAAACACCTACACACAACACACACATTTCTGGCACCAGTTAACACAAAGAGCAGGATTCGTAAGTCAAAACCAGGACTTCGGGTTTAGCATTTAGCATTGCTATTTATGGCACCTTTTTTAGGTTCTCCTTAAACAGAATTTCCACAAAGTGTCCCCTAATGTTCTGAGCATGTGTGTCCACCAGGAACTTTTCTTTCTTTTTTTTTTTTTTTCCCATTTAAAAAATAAAAATCCTTGTAGCACTGAAATGATGCTTAAAGGTGGGTGCGCTGGTCGCAGCCCCAAATTTGCTTTGCGATGACGAATTAAATAATAGGCACTATTTAAACTTGAAATGTTAAAGTGCCAAAAATTGCCAGATTCTCAGTGCTTTTCACAGCTCTTGAAGCTAAAGGAAACTAAAAGAGGTTCATGGTGGACACGCCTCCGTGAGCTCACACCAAATCTTTCTCTTTCCTTTCACAGGAATAAAACAAGGGGGTGAAAACGACTTTATGGACACTGACTTTTGTTTTTTGTTTTTTTTTGTTTTCTTTTTTTTTTTTTTGGTTTAAAAAAGACGAGTTGCTCTTCCTTGTTACATAGTCTGCCATATTGGTAGAACGTTTATGAATGTAACGCCTCCACGGGCCTTCAAAACAAGGAAACGAGTCATTTGAAATGTTACTGTTCTGGGATGTATGCAAGTATTATACTTACATGCCCAAAAACACGCGTGACATTTCATCTTCCCCTCTTTCATTGTGTAATTTATACAAAATTGTTCCTGTATGAGGGAGTGTAAAAAATAAAATAAAATAAAATAAAATAAAAAACCACATTCACACATTAATTAAATAGGTGCATTAGAGTATGTGCTGATTCAGCGAATAAGCTTTGGTGAATCAGCACATACTTTAACGTCAGGTCCTCTCAGGTTTGGCACCGTGGAAAAGGAAATATTAAAGACCTGTGGCGAAATTGCACAGGAGGCGTCACTCAAAGCAATCAAGGATATGATCTCAGCAAACTAAACTGTACTGGCTCGCAGCTGATGGAGGTGTGAAGCTGTCAGAGAGAGGCGGGATCCCACAAACGGGTCGGTTCAGACTGCTGATCTCTCTTTAAGACACGGATGACCTCACTTGAACTCAAATCGTGCAAAAAGCTGCGTAATCATTTGATAATTAGACTTCAAAAGCTGGAAGAAAAGATTGATGAAGACGATTAAGGATGAATATATTTTTAGTTAAATGTGAAATATTGATAAACATTTGAATTCGAGGCTCACGCCGACACGTCTTTGGTTCAACGGAGGTCAGGGGTCATTAAAGAGAACAATCATGCTCCCATGGCCTTAAGATGGAAATTTGTGTTCATACGTCCAAATGTTTTTGCTCTCGATCGGTAAAGGTAATCGTTTTTATTGCGCTGAGTCGGGGAGGTGGATCAAACCGCATATTGTGCCTATAAACAACACATCGACATGCTACATGAACACCCATACGAGAACGCGTGCACGCAAACACAGACGGGCAGGATATTCACCGCCATCTTTGTCCAGCCTTTAATATGGACGGAGGCACGATGTCTTTATTCACATACACATATTATGCATACATACATATAATATACATAGTACTAAAAATAAATAACTTAGAAGTTAAGCTTAATAAATATATAACCTCAAAACCTGCATCGATTACATAGAAGAATATCTTGTTATTGAGGTATTGCTATATAACATGTATCGCTGAACTAGAAGACTATAGTGAGGTTTTTTTTTGTTTTGTTTTGTTTTTGTTTTGTTTTTTTATAAGTTTCTTTTTATTTTGACGTTTGTTCTGTACGGGTTGTTCCAGACAGGGTCGATCGATTGGACTCCAGCAGATCATGTATTGAGTTTTAAACTAAATGAATAAGAGTGACTGACTGAAGATCATGAAATGAAACGAGTCATCCAACTTGAGTTTGTTTTTTTTTGTTTGTTTATTTGTTTTTCCTTTTGCAAACCGTGACAGCAGCTAAACTGCACGTACAGAGTATAAATATTTCTGATCTGCGGAGATCAAAATGAAAAGAAACTGAACGTGAAAGATGAATTTTACCCGTTGAACTACGTCAACCGTAAATGAGCTTAAAAAAACAGATCGCGGATCTGTTTGGACGCTCACTTGGCCCTGGTCTGGAACAGCCCAGATATTAGCTTCTTTGAGGGATTGTATCACTACTACTCCTAGTATTATGATGAATATGACTATAATGATTGCTATCTATTGACTATTCTTATTTCTCTTCTATATGCTATTGATATATGTATGTTAATTGCAATGTATAGCTCTCTTTATATATGTAATCATGTATGAATATAATAGACGGTAAATATGCATCTGTGTATGCGGGAGGGCACAGCTCTGTCTGTACTCGGTCTTTGAGTTGCTTCACCAGGTAAGGACAGGTCTGGAAACTTAAAGCATACATAGAGGCCTATATACTCCTGTATAGCGCCTTATTCTATATACTACACCTATGAAATGATACGTACCCGTATTGTATAATCCTACTTACTATATACAGTATACGATACCTGATACCTATTATAATACTTAGACATCCTTATAAGGTAATTTAGATAAGAGATGGTGGCCTGTATTTTTTTTTTCTTTTCCTGTGGCTGTGGAAAAGTGCTGTGGTCAGAAATGTTTGTTTTTCGAGGTTAAAAATGATTTTTGTCATTCGTTACAGCTCACATACGAAGTCACACACCAGAGTAATACACAGGACCTGGAGCTGGTTGATAAACAAGAAGAAGTTTGATTTATGATGAATTTTTAAAGCTTTATAAGTTCCACAAGTGCACAGTAATTTCTTAGTTTTGTGTGCATCTCAGCCTTTAAGTTCATATTAAAGAAAGTTGAATTAAAAACAAAAAGCAACACGTTTGAGGTGAACGTCCTCTTTGTTGGAGAAAAACCGGAGTAATGATGTAACCGAGAAATAAAAACTGGATGCCTGCGATGCGTCTTCTAAGGTGTGTCGTTGAGGTTTATGAATCTTGACAAAAACGTGCGGCTGCAGCCGTTTCCCAGAGAAAACTCGCAGAAAACAAACTCGGGATACAATTTAATATGTTCACTTTTGTCAGACTAGTTCTCAGAAGAAAAAGATTATTTAAGGGAAACCTGAAGTTTTCAGGAACCCAGTCCCAAAATCACAGCACGGTTCCTTTTTTATGATCAAATATTAAGATTTGGTTATTGACGTTTATAGATGTGGAGCAGATTTGGCATTACATTGGTCCATTTATCCTGAGCTGTACTTGCTTCGTCGTGCACTTTCTGGCTGTAAATTGTTTCTAACATAAGATGACTCTCACAAGGATTAATTATTTATGCCAGGGTTAAAGCATTTTCTGCCAAGTTTTTTTTTTTTTTTTTTGATCCCAGCAGATTTGCTTACCTAAGAAAAACCCTGGAGGCTCTCTTTAACTGTTATCTTTTATATCATAAATGCAGCACATGGCAACAGCTGACACTTTCTTTTTCTAATGCTCAGTGATGATTTTTATAAAAACTTTTTTTTTTTTTTTTTTTTCCTCCGTAGATGCCAAAAATCTCCACCCACGAAAAAGGAGAATTAATTTAACACATTAAAAGTTATTACGTTTTGAAGGTCGTGGTATGTTCTGGCAAAAGTGAGTTAATTTTTGCTGTAACCTGATCGTTGTCCTGCGGTTACACGAAACCTCAGCTGTGAGGCAGGTTTCTGCTCTACAGATGTGACACACCTGTACTTCCTCGCACAGTTTGACCCTCCATTTGTAGCACCGACACACACACAGCCACATCAGTCAAAATTAAAGAGTTGTTTCAGTTGTTTTCAACAATTTAAGTGAAGAAACCAGGTTTGTAAGAAGTGTGGGGGGAAAAAAACAAGGCCTCCTTTTTTTGTACTGTATTTTTAGATTGTTTTTTTTTGTTTGTTTTTCCTCTTAACTTTGTTTTTCTTTCCTTCTCCCTGGTTGAAAGTTTATGATCACACAAATGGACCAAATCTCTTGAAAGCATTTAATAAACTGTTTTAGGAAAAAAATAAATAAAATAAAGTGCATTTTCAGTTTTATATTTTCTTAATTCTTGATGTGATCTTTTGCAGCTGTAACTCAAACCTTCATGACATTGATTGACAGGATGATTGATTGTCCTCCTGTCTCTCAGGTCTTTTCTTCTTCTTCTTCTTCTCACGTGCCTGCATTGATCTTACAAAACATCCTGGCACGTGTCGACACGGTTCACTGACCTACACGAGCCTCCTCATTTGTGTGAAGCCACGCGTGTACTTTGTCTCGACCGCGTCTGCAGAGACCAGCTTCAGTCCACTTCTGTGACACTTTTTTTTTCTTCTTTTTTCTTGCTAAATGGACCATAAAACCCCCAAAAAGATTAATTAGGTGTAGTGTAACGCAGCTGAAGCTTTCACGGGCTCGTGCTGGCACCGCGCCACGACTTTAACACCTTCACTTCCGCCTTACAAGCCGCGACAAGAGAGACAAAACTTGTCTGTCATCTTTAAACGCTGGCTGTGCTTGAAAAATACTTTCAGTGCCTAACAGTCGTAATTCACACAAGTTACCGCTCCAGTTGCGGTTTAAAAAAATAAAAACAACTTTATATTTTTTTAATATTTTTTTAAAATTTTATGTATTTATTTTTTCATTTTTAAAGTCCTTTATAGTCTCTTTGGTGCCAATTTTGTTACGTTATAAACTACAATTGTATAGTTTAAAAAAATTTGCGTATATTAAAAATTTCCTTTTTTTTTTTTTTTCTCCTCCCCTCTGCACAGACAGACGGGTTTTAATTAATGTGCTCCAGGTGTCGCGGCCTCTTTTGTCTCCGGTGTTTCAGAAACACCCTCATAACAACAGCGACACCTGTAGTTTACACGTTTTTCGACTCTTAGGTAACGCAGGTATGTCTCGGGGTTGGCTAGCAACGCTGTGACGAACACAAGCGTTGACCAATTACAGTTCTTTCCCTTTGGTGTCGGAGGGGCGTGGTCGTGTTGCTGATTGGCTGGGAGGAGCTGAAGGGGGCGGGCTTAGTTAAGTAACTTGTTGCTCAAGGTTCATAGTTTGTGAAACTTTCAATAGGTTATTCTGTGGTAGATGGGCGCTCGTTTCCCCTCCTTTTTTAATCCAAAAAGAGATTTATCGTGCGCTAGACTTTCCCTAAAATATTTGTGTTCCTAACTGCACCCTGCAGGAGAAATGACTACAGAAATACCAGAGATTTTCAGGGCTCTCCTTGAGCACCCATTTACTCTTCCAAACTTTGATGATAATGGTAAGTAATTGCCTTTTTTTTTTTTTTTTTTTTTTTTTAAAATTGTCATGCAGCACAGAAAGTGTTGGTTTTAGCAGAGAATGGCTGAGAATTTAACCAGTTTTAGTGCTTTTACAAGCAACTGCGTGTGTGTTGTGTAATCTTTGTCAGCTGAGCTGCATGAGGGATCTGCCCCCTGGCTTCACAATAATCAAAGATTTACTAGCTTCAGGGTCAAAACACCGTTTCTAGATTGTTTAAGATCAAAACCTTTCTAAATAAATACAAATATAAATGGTCACTGTTTTTTCCCCCTTTTTTGTGGCATCATAATGCAGCAAGAAATAAGGCAATATAGTGTTTTTGATGATTATTTTAAAGCAGTTATAGGTGCTCCTACTGAACATTTAACACAATTTATGCATGATCATCATCCTTTGAGACATTTTTTGATAGAAGTGTATAAAACTAACCTAAAAGAGCACAAGAGAGGTAAAAATCCTATCCTTGGGGTGTTTTTCATCTGATAAATTGTTTTTTTGAGTATAACTGGAGCCGCCTTCTTTAACTAATACAATCTTGTTACATGTTTTAGTATTTTGTGATTGTGGCGGTGATAAATCTGTTATCTAAACTATTCTGTGTGGATCTATGCCTGTTATCTCCTGTCAGTTTTAAGTATTGTGTGGGGGGAAGAAAAGGAAAGCTGTAGTCTTAGAAGGTTTATGATGAAATTATTTAGTCTTTAGATGACTCAGTTTTCCTTTTGCATGAATCTAGACTTTGTATAGATAATCATATCGAACCCATGTAACATCCTTGTCCTGATATGTTACTTCTGGCCCCATTTTAATCTTGCACTAACTCTTGGTTGGGTGTTTGTTGTAATTGGAGATGGAAATATATTCATGTAACCAAAATACCTGATGCCCTTTTTTGATATGATTAATGACACATAAGTCATTATCTGTTGTCTGCCATACTATTAAACTGTTTATTGTAACGTTCTCCTTGACCCTACCCAGCAGTATGCACAGTGAATAGGATAATAAAGTGATTTGATTTAGTTTAGCTTATTTTTGTTGTACTCTTCAAACTAAAGATGGTTCTAGATACATGGGAGGACTCAGAACCGAAACAGTTTAGACCAAAACCACAGGAAACTTGGATGGAGCCTTATTTTATTTTTTTATTTATTTTTTTTGTACTCTCAAGGAGCTAAATGATTTTTAAGCCCTTGATTTTAGGTCTGTATCTTTCCATCAAGGTTAAAGTAGGACAATTAAATGTGCTGAATTGTAATGTCTTCTAACACTATCCCATGCCAGAGTCTTATGACTGTCACAAAGCAGCCAAACCAGAAAGTGTGCATGAACTACATATTTATTTATTTGGGACACAACTACTATGAAACAATCAGAAATTAGGATTTTTATTCATTTTTCTGCAGCTTGTTCAACAACCACTGCTCAGGCTTTTCAGTTGAATCATACAAGCGAAATGTCTTCTCCAGGACTGGTTGTAGGCCTGGAAGAGATCCCCATCAATGATCATAATTTATGGAAAAGGTTCCTGTTTTCAGAACAAAGCTGAAAACAATGTTTTCTTTAATGGACACACAGACGTGTAGCTTTAATTTAATTTCTGGGTGGACTGCTCCTTTGTTTAGTTTTTCCAATTATGTAATCCGCTGGCCAGAACAAGAGGCTATAAAGTCTGTAGGTGCTCCAGAAAATGGGTTCAGGTCCAGGACTACATGCTGATAATTAACAAAGTCCAGATGTGACAGAGGACACACACAAATGGAAAATTTCTCTTTCATCCCTGTTCATTTCATGCCATTTCCACAACCCACTGATGGTCCAATGTGACAGTTGAGACTCCTTTTTTTTTTTGTTTGTTTTTTTGTTTTGTTTTTTTGTTTATAGTCATGGCTTTTTTATTTTAAGATGCTCTGGTTTACAAAAGTTTTCAGTTTTCTCTACTGTTAGGGTGGCATTATTTTTCTCTGATACTGCATTGTGCAAAGTTAGTAGATGGAGGAAATCTGCTAAAGCCCAAACTATGAAATTTGAATTAAATTTGAAAAATCTAGTGACATCTTGTGGCATAAGTGCAGATTGCAACTAAATGTCCTTCTTTTGCATTCATGAGGGAAAGTGAAAACCTCTGCTAAAGTGTAAAATATTAAAAATAAATAAAAATCTTTTGGAGGCAGAGTTTGGTTCGTTCCCTCTGAATACCATCCAAAACAGTTTTCACAGCAGTTCTCATCACAAATCGATATAAAAGGAGACTTTCACTGTCAAGTGCCTTTTAATTGACTACACACCGACTGAAACTAATCGTAAATACAGAGAAGGAAAAGATAAAATAAGGAAGCGGACGGAGGAAAATGACTCCAAACTGATGTTGTGGTTAGAAGTCAGATGATTACCGTCACCCAATACCCAACATTTAATGTGTTCTTTCTTTTCCCCGGTGTAAATACATGAAAAGAAATTTGATTTAATGACCAAAATATGTCACACTTGGCAGTCATGAGTGGCATCAGTGCCCACTTTCAGTTTAGCGTCGGGCCAGAAGACGATATTACACCACACACCAAACAGGAATGAAATTGGAGAAATAGCCAATTGTAGATTAGAAAGACATTATGTATGTTGTACACTTTATTTATTTATTTTTTGTTCAGATTACATTTTTTCCCCAGTGTCATGACATCTTACTGAGTTTCTCTCAGAGGGAGCCAGCAGGACTCTAGCCTCCTACATACAGAGGCTTTTCCAGCCCAACTTAATCAAAAATCTCCATAAACAAACATTAATGTTGTCAGTAAGCACGTCTTCTTGTCATGAAGATTTATTGTATCCTACCAGGAGCTCTGTGGTTGTAAAGAAAAAAATACAAGAAAACACAGTGGTGATGAGTGCAGTTGAAAATGTTGCTTCTTAACATCTGTAAACACTTTTAAAATAAGCGATGTGATACGGGACTGTGACCTCTTATTGGAATGATTTTATTGCTCCTCCACTTGGGTCAGAACCTGATCCCCGACCTGGAAAGGGCACCTCACCCTTTTTCCTACTGAGGACCATGATCTCAGATTTAGAGGTGCTGATTCCCATCCCAACCGCTTCACATTTGGTCGTGAACTGCTCCAACTAACTCCAGTTAGTGTTGAAGGTCCTGGCCCGATGAGGCCAACAGAACCACATCATCTGCAAACAGCAGAGACCCGATTCCAGTTTTGGGGAGGCCACCAAACCGGACCCCCTCCTCTCCTTGGTTGCACCTAGTGATGAACGCAATAGTTAACAACTCTAAAGTGATAAAGTGCTTGATTGATGACATTCTATAATATTTGTGTAAAACTATCCCACTAATTGTTACCCCATTAGCTTTTATTAAATTAAATTGTAATTCAGCATCGTCTGTGTGAAATGTGAGATTTCACAGTAAAGCCGAAACAATCGTGGAAGAGATGAAAATACAAGCCGTGCTGTTGGCTGTGGACATGTTTATGTCACTTTGTGCAAATTTAACTGTTTGTTTGTCTTACCATGTTAGTGTCATGTGACTCGTGGTTGTGACTGATTTATTGGCCTGGTTTGCGTGCGATTTATGGTGGTAGAAAAAAAAATGCTGACTAGCTGGAATTTCTAACCTAACCGTAAGTTTTGTATCTCCACAATTAGACATCAAGTTGTTTTAGTATGAGTGAAGACAAGTGTACATTACATGGAAAAATGCTGCAAAGTAAAAAAAAAATATATTAACGGGTACAAGAACCTGAACCTGTCCACTCTGGAAGGTGGAAAAAAGGGCAGAAGTTTTGCTTTTTAGTGGGTGTTTCACACAGAGAGAGAGAGAGACTGGAAAAAAGTAGAAATATTCTGTAAAGAAAAGCCAGTATGTACAAGGCAAAACAGCCTGTTTTGCTGTTTGCCACAAAGAGTAAAAGCTGCAGAATGGGCACAAAATGAGGCCAAAACATGGTTAAAAACAACAACAAACACATTCATTTGGCCTGGTTCTCTGTTTGAGGGAGTACAGTAAGAAAGTTTGTGGTTAATTATTTCTCTTCAAGAAGTAGTCTTGGATTTATGAAAAGAATGTCATTAAGCTAAATAACTTGTGGACGGCAATCATTGTGATTAAGGAATGTTGAAAGTCGCGTATAAATGTAAGATTGCTGAACAGAAATGTTGGTGTGATTAAAGAAAACCACAGTGAACCATTCTCCTGTTGTTTCATACTGGTTATAACATTAGAAAGGCTTAAAATGCCTTAAAATCTGTTGGGAAGCGTTCACGAAGCTCATCCACTGACCTTGACGGGCTGTTTTTGCACATTTTGTGCCTAAACACGTGACACGTGTTCTTCTAGACATGAAAGAGACAACAAATCCCTACCCACAAGCGCCATAAAAGTTTGCCTTGTGGCAGTTGGACTGCATGTCTTTTTTTTTTTTTTTTTTTTGTCCTTCCCATACTCATGCAAGGACGACCAGAATAACCCACAATATTCTGGAAATAACATAGATGGGGAACCCAGTTTGCACAAACATCAGCCATCCAATTGGTTTGTACATTAAAATGTTGTGCAACCAGTCCGGTTCTGTCAGTTCTGTCCCGCTGGGGCAGATCTGTGTTGGGACGTGGACATATCTGCCCTCGTCATGTCTGCTAAGCTGAAGGAACGTGTTTTAAGGGTAATTGAAACCTGGAGGTGTTACTCCTGGATGCTGGCATCATCCCCTGGAGCCAGCTGCTACGTAAGCGCGGTGGCTGCACGTGTTTCTGCACGTGCGCGGAGAAAACGTTCGAGCGGCAGCGCGAAGACAAAGATCGTCTATAAGCACGATGAAGTCCGAACAACAAATAAAAACAAAAACTAACCTCTTGTCCTAAAGATCGATTTCTGAAGACGACTTGGTAGCAGAAGGCTATAATAATAATAATAACTTGCTCATGTGTAAAATAAATAAAAAATAGTCTAAGAAAAAAAGCGTTAAGTGACTAAAAAAATATATGGGTGTGATGCGTTTGATGTCCCGTTTATGCCTCGTGACACGTTTTTACGTTAATATATTCAGAGAAACATATATAACTCGGTCAACCAATGATGGCATAGTTAGTTGTAATAATTCCCATCCACGCCTACAAATATATTAATATTAATGAGTCGGGGCACAGCACACCTATGGGAGCCAAGCAGGGCGGATATTTTTGAGCAGGAGGCGCAGTTTATTGTCGACACCAAAACCTCCCAGCCACCCAAATTATCGAGGAAGTCGGTCAACGAAGCTGAACTGTGTCGGGATGCTGATGATTTAAGCAACGTTTTCAGAGCGTGTTTTTAAAACATTTTTAATAACTGAGACGTAATAGGTTATAGCTTATATCCGACGACATCGAAGCTAACGGGCCGATTAGCCAAGCCGCATCTTTAGCTGGTTAACTTCGTAGTTTGTTGCGAACAACAAAGGGAATTTAAAAAAAAAAATGTCGGACAATCCGATTGTCATCACGCTGGAAACTGCCTCGGGAACTCCGAGCTCATTCCCGGTGGTTTTGAAGAAAATAATGGAAATGCCTCCGCCGAATATACTGGACGGCGACGACGGTAAGAGCAGCAAACTGACGTCGAGGACGCGGCTAACGGTCGACGTTCGACGGGTTCGGTTGTACGGAAGGCTCGTGGACTTCTAGACTTTTCCACGCACCCCCCGGGGTTTTAAACGTACTGTTAACTTTTTTTTTTTTTTTTTTTTTTTGGAGACAATATACTGACGATAGAGTGCGTTGTTTTTATTTTTTTGTTCGTTTTTAAATTTTTTAAATTTTTTCTTTTTTTTGTAGAGTACTGAGAGGTAAAACGTGTAACAGGTGTTTTTTTTTCTTCCTTTAAACATGTTGAGTTGGCACATTTAATTTTACGTCCTGTGTTATATTAATATGCCTGTAAGGGTGAACTAATATCTGCAAATGTCTATGTCCTTTTAAGCCCTCAGTCTTTTATATAGTCGTCTTTTTGTGAATAAAACAACAAAATAAAGGAACTATTTTATTTAGGTAAACCAAATTAATCGCAGTACATTTGATTGGGACAGTCTGAACTTGTTTCTGAAGGAGTAACATTAAATTATTACTTTTGTCTGTAGAGTCATTTTATTATGAACATTGTGTGGTTTAATTTATTAATAACAATATTGTTAACCAATAGTCAGAAGTTGGCCAAACTATAAATTGGTATACTGTTATCCTGTATTTTCTGTTTGCATTTTAATAAAGACTGGAAAAATAAATGTGAATATAAATTTGAGAAAACAAACGTGCCTTAGACTTTTGCACAGTACTGTAAATCGTGTGTATTGTTATTGTTCATGCCTGTGCTGATCAGAACTGGGGGAGTTTTTGTTATTTTGGACTGTTTTTCCAGATGTTTTGAAGCAGGTGTGTTGGGGCAGAAGCTGGTGTACATGCAGAGCAATATTTACATTAATAACAGGATTCAAGGGCGTCCCGGAGAGTAATTATTTGCAACGAGATGATCAGCGTTAGTTGCAGCACTTCCTGGTTTTCATGTTATGGATGAACATCACTGCTTATGTTAGTAATCTGAGGATTATAAGTATTTAAGGGTACAAGCTGTTTTTTTTCCCTTACCAAAAAAAAAAAAATCAAAATTACAATGATTTTGTTTCAAGAAAAACAAAAGGAAGGCTTTAAAGAATTTGACTCAGGAGAGGATGAAATTTTAGCTGATGAGGCGTCGTCTCTGCAGTGGAAAAACAAATATAAACTTATTTGACTGTTACAAATTCAAATGTCATCTTCATATTGTTATATCTTCCTCAATTCAGACACCGAGAAGGAGAAGCTGGGTGCCGGAGATAGTGTGGACCTGGGTGGAGGAATGAGTGATATGGGTCCTTCGGCTGCCTTGACCCCGGCTATCTGGGAGAAGACCATTCCTTACGATGGCGAGAGCTTCCACCTGGAGTACATGGACCTGGAGGAGTTCTTGCTGGAGAATGGTATCCCAACCTCACCTGAGGAAGACGACTTGAAGAGCAACCCAGAAGCAAATGTCACCAAGACGGCGAAAGTAAAGGTCACTCCCTCCTCACAGACCAAGGTCACCAAGATGGTGTCACTACTGCCCATCCAGGAGCTGGACAAGTGTGAGGAGGAGGTGGTCATCATCACCAAGAGTGACTCTGACGTTAGCAGTGATGTCATTACAGGTGAGTGAATGAGAAGATCAGACATCAAGGTTGCTTCTGCACTTTTTGAAAACAGGAAATCAGATGTCCCAGATAACTGAAAAAAAGAACATAACCCAGAAAGATTTTTTTTTTTGTTTTCACCATAAGTGGGGCAATAGTTATTGCAAGTTCCTGTCATGCAGACAGGAAATGACATGGCTTTAGTCAGCGATCTATATCAACAAATGCTTCCACATTATTTATGATTAGGTTTCATCTTTGCAAAGGTTTCCTAAAATCATAAATTCTGATCCGTTTAAGACTAAAGTTTCCTCACAAGTCATTGAAACAGGCCATGTGAGGAAAGAGTCGGTTGGACGGCAGAAACAGTAGCTGCCGTTGTGGAGGTTTTACAGTTTTTCCTCAGGCTGTACGAGAAGCTTCTGCATGTATTGAGACACTCACCAGGGAACTGGCATTTGTATTAATAGTGTTTATTTTTCCTCTATAGCCGGTTTCATCTCAGTGTGTTGTGTTGTTTGCCTGTTTTGCTCAGAGGTGAACACCGACAAAGACCGAGTGACACTCGAGCCCATCGACCCCGATGACATCGAGGTTGACATCAACTACGAGCCAGATCCTACAGACTTGGTCCTGTCGAGCGTTCCTGGAGGCGAACTCTTTGACCCTCGCAAACACAAGTTCAGTGAGGAGGAGCTCAAGCCCCAGCCGATGATTAAAAAGGCCAAGAAGGTGTTTGTGCCCGAGGAACAGAAGGTAAGCTGGGAGACGGGTGATTATAACCCCACTGACATGAAGTCGGTCCAGCTGTTGGCTTCTTTGTCTTCAGGCAATTTATATTTCATGAGAAGAAGAGCAGATGCAGAGTTTCTGCCTTTGTGGGTGTAAGTTTGTATTTAAAATCACATCCTGTTGTGGTTTTAGTTTCATCCTATGAGCAAAACGTAGATTCACTTCTTGGCTCACTGTAAAGCGGTACAGTACCAAAGTATATTTATTTATACTTAAGAAAAAAACTTTATTAACCTAAAGCAACCACAGAACATGTTGACATGTTAATGTCATGTTCTTTTAAGGAAACGAAAAGCAACATTTCTCATTGCTTTTAACTTAATGGGTCAGTTTCCCGATGCAGCAGAACTTCTGGCGACTCACAGTGACTCAGCTAATCACCAAACTGATGTTTATTTCCCTTCCAGTCTATCAGAGAACACTGGATTTGTTTATACCCACAAAGGAGCCTGGCGGTCTGCCACGCTGCTCGGCCGAGGTCAAACCCGAGCTGATCTGTTTTGATAAATAAAATTCTCGGACTCAGTCCAGTCTCTCTCTCTCTCTCTCTCTTTCCCGTCCCACATCTCCAGGATGAAAGATACTGGCAGAGGAGGAAGAAGAACAACCTCGCAGCCAAGCGCTCACGAGACGCCCGGCGGTTAAAGGAAAACCAGATCACGGTCCGAGCGGCCTTCCTGGAGCGCGAGAACGTGGCGTTGCGGACGGAGGTGGCCGAGCTACGGAAGGAGTGCGGCCAATACAAGAACATCGTGGGTCACTATGAGGCCAAGTTCGGAGCGCTGTAAGGGACCAGAGAAAATGTGTAAACAGACGTCCGCCGAGTAGACGGACGGTGTTCAGGGACATCGGATCGGTCCGAACGGCTGAAAAGACTAGAACAGCACACGTTTCTAAGACACACGGCAAAACAGTAGAGTAAAACGTCTTAAAAGAGACTTTTGTGGACTAAATGTGTGAGGAGTTACATTTCAACATCAGTCTTCTGATTTGAGCTGCTCTCTCACCTACACGTTTACCAAACATTACGTAGAGAAGATGGTCAGATGATCAGCCGAGTCATTGGTGGAGGATTCAGGTGGAGTCTGTCCTTACCTGCGGTGATAACATCAATACTGCATATCGATCCGATAGAAGAAACCGACACAGACTCCACGTCTCTAAAAGCTTGAATTAAGACATTTTTTCTTATATTTGACGTGAATGCTCTTCAGATGAATTCTTCAGACATTTATGTTTTATCAAATGATTAAAAAAAAAAACAAAACTACTCCTCCCTCTCTTTAGTCCTACTGTCACTCATCCTTGTTCTCTTCTCTTTCAAGTGCGGTGCCGGATGACGAATAGACAGCAGTTGATTTATTCATTTATTTTGTCTGATGAATAAATAAATCAAGCCGACGAGGGCGAAGAGGAAAAGAGCGTGTTTGAGGACATTACAGACGTTGCCATTGGGATTTAATAGCATATTAAGATATCATCTTTTTCCCTGTATTTTTTTCATTTAATGAGATGAATGTGAGAGGATTTTCAAGTGCTTTATTGCGCCTCGTTTATGAGGCGCATTTTTATCATGTTTTGTACACTTCTGGCTGAAAGAGATCTTTTATGTTTATATTGGACAAACGTTTGGTTTTAAGTTTTAAACTGCAATAAGTGATATTAAAATTGTCAATGCAATATTTTAGATGAGTCTTTCGGTGAGCTTGCAGGTATTCAGACTTTAATGAATTCTATCCGTTTTAGGTTTTCATTTTACTTTTTAAACAGGTTGTGTAAAAGTTGGGCTTTTTTTTTCTTCTTCTTTGCCCACTAGAACTTCTGACTGTGACATTTCCAATAACTTTACCTTCTTCAGGGGATTATTGTGACATGGCAAAAACAAAAAAGGTGGAGCCGTGTTCACTTTTATATGTGATATAATTCATCACAAGCGCTTTAACGTTTGTCGCTCTCGTCTGTTTCGACACCTGCGTCTTTAACAAACACGTAGAATCAGGTGCGTGCACTGTAAATAGTTGCAAGCAAAAATAACTTCCTGTTTTGTTTTCAAATAAATCATTTAAATGACATTATTTACTTCTGGATACTGAAGCGGTTAACCCTTCAGACGCTGGAGGACACCGTCTCCGGCTGTTCGTGCCTCGTCGTTCGCCCGTCATCTCGGTCCAGACTCGTTCGTTCTCTCCGGCAGTTTCCGTTTTAGAAAACGACTTTTCATTTTATAAATGTACGAACAGAAACACACAAACGCCTAACTACAAGTCTCAATACTACTACGTTGGTGGTTTCTTCTTCATAACTAAGGGACCTCCGACTCTCAAGTGTCTTCTCTATCTGAAGCCATTTCAATGCAGTTTACAGGGAGCATTTTATAACGTTACGCCAGATGTTTGCAGTCGTCTTTCTCTCGTTTTACTGTCCAGATGTGACAAAAAAAAAGAAAGGAAAGCTTTTCTTTTCCTGTTGTGCTTCCATCCGTAGATACTTTGACTTTTTACTGAAACTGATTTAATAATATGACCTTTCTTTGACATTTAAAGGATTTTAAAAGAAATATCCCAGACTACACTCCACAGATATATTCACTCCATTTCACTTACATAAAATAATAAAATCACTTTTTTTTTTTTTTAAATACACTTTTGGGTGTAGTTCTGACAATGTTGAGCTTTTAGACTTCAGTAATTTTGGTTTTTTTATGCCTTCTTCTGTAACAGAGGCTGCATCCGACTTCTCTCAACGGCAGTTTATCTTTCTGTTAAATCTTTGTATTTGTAAAGAAAAAGGAAAAAAAAGGCATTTTGAGTGTGACAGTCTTGTATATATTGTATGTGTAATTAAAGCCTTGCTGAAACAACTGTTTTGTTTACTTTTCCCTGAATGAAATGTGCTTAGGTTCTGTATTACTCTTACTCAAATGTTTAAATACATTAAAAAAAAAAAAAAAAGTAATAGCAAAATGTACAAATGTCTGTCGGTCTTATTCCAACTAGGAGTTTCAGTAGACAACTCAAATATGCTTCTATTGTATAAAAAATACACTTTAAACTTTATGAATTTGTGATTTGGAAAATGCAACTAGTTCTCTGTACATATATGTATATATATATATATATATATATATATATATGTATATGTGTGTGTGTATATATATATATATATATACATACACATTATATATGTGTATGTATATATATATATATATATACACACATATATGTGTATGTGTATATGTATGTATATATATATATATATACATACACACATATATACACACATATGTGTATGTATATATATATATATATATACACATATGTGTATGTATATATATATATGTGTATATATATGTATGTATATATATATATATGTATATATATGCATGTATATATATATATGTATATATATATATACACACATATGTGTATGTGTATATATATATATATATATACACATACACACATATATACATACACATGTGTATGTATATATATATGTGTATGTATATATATATATATATACACATATATATGTGTATGTTTATATGTGTATATATATATATATATGTATGTATATATATATATGTGTATATATATGCATGTATATATATGTATATACATGTGTGTATATATATATATATATATATATATATATATATATATATATATATATACATACATACACATGCACACACACACACACAAGTATGTGTATGTGTGCGTGTGTATGTATGTATATATATATATACACACACACTTTTTTTTTTTTTGATGCACAAGTGTCTATCAAAGTGTGTTCCCTTCACCAGCCCTCTTTGTGGTCTACCTTGTTTTACTGACCCCTTTAAGGTAAAAGAGACAAAAAAGAAAATGTGCAAAAATAGAAAAAAATGTGTCTGTCAAAGAGGATTAAAATCACCAACACCTGGACACGAAAGAGCAGAAGAGGAAAAGACAAGACAGCGATGGGTGAAGCTTCAGTAAGTAACATGTAGTGTTAGAATAAAAAGATTAAATTTAATGTAGCATAAATACATACACAGAAAATGATCGAAGAGGAGGAGCATTCCTGTATGGTTGTATAATTTATGTGTCGACATTTAAATGTCTGTATGTAGGCTGGAGGGCATAGCTACGTATCTGTTTCATGATCAGTTATACGATGAGGAGGATGATGCCATGACTGGGAAGCATGTGTTGAATGAGGAAACTGTTCACCGAATACCCAAAGATGGAAATTTGTAAACACAACAAGATCAAAATGATGTATGGAGCAGCAACCAAGAGGTCGAGCCTGCTCAGCAAATAAAACCTTACAAAGTTATCACAGGCCAGTAAAGTAAACTGAAAATTTGAATCTCTTCTTATGAGACTTTATAAAGAAATCAACACTTGTAAATCCCACATGGAGGATTTTTTTTTTTTTTTTAAACACCAATTGTTTCCAAACCACGAAGACTGAATCACAAATATAAAGACAGAAATATAAAAGTCAGCTTTATTGACAAGTCAAAAAAGGTCTCTTGCAAGTTTAAAAAAAAAAAAAAAAACCTAAGTGAAAGTCTGGGCTGCAGCGTCTTCACCTCTTCTTGAAGCCATACTTCTTCCTTTCGTAGAACAGATCTGTTTTGGAGCTGCCCAAGTTCACGATCTTAGGACATCCGTCCCGCTGCAAAGACGACATGAAAGACAGGAGGACAAGTCTGCTCAGAAAGGATCTTAAATTCACAACAACGTCCAATTTTAAATGTCGTATATTTTTAATGCTTCTTATCGTCAGAAACAGCCTTCAGAACCTTTCTTGTAGTGATTGTACGAAGTTGCTTTAGATCTCAACAACAAAATAAATTTTTAAAAAATAAATAAATAAGTGGAGAGAGAAGAGGAGAATGCTCACGTCTTTCTCCTGGATGGTGCACTCTTTACAGTAGTAGGCATCTGACACACCGGGGCCTCCACAGATGACGCAGCGTCCCTGATAAGACCCGTAGTTGCACTCGTCACAAATTCGCACTAACGTGCACGGTCTCACATAAGAATCACAGATGACACACTTTCCATCACCTGGGAGAAGACAACAGAGAGGAACAACAGAGCAGATACAAGGATTAAGAGTCAGCCTCAAGATGAAAGCCGGGACAAACATCTGGGACTGCTACAGATATTTATCTGTAACCGTTTCACTTTTTCATGTCAAAAACAGAAGTTTTCATCATTACTTAAAGATAAAAGACACTAAATACAGATGCAGAAAATAACAGCATCAGTCACAGTGATGATGATGAATTTATAATTCAGACTATAAAAAAAAGTTATCTTTTCAGCTGAAAAACCAGGACTGATATATAGAGATAGTTTGAAATAACAGACTTGCAATGACTTTGAAAAACTAAAACAGTGAACTTGCAAACAAAAAAAGTTGTCAACTGAGGAAAACTCATGCGTATATTGTTTCTCCCAAATAAAATAAACATAATCAAGTTAAATATTACTGCAGCAGAATGCAAAATCCACAAAATGAAATGGCAAGTAACATTACCCCATTGCTAAATTTTCTAAAGTCACATCTTGGAAAAAAAAACAAAATTTTCTTTTTTTCTTAAATATTAAAGCAAAGCAACCAAAAACTAATATAATAATAATAATAATAATAATTTAATCTATTAGCTTTCTCTGAATACTTTGCCTAACTTCATCTTTTTATTGCTGTTTGTTAACTGTTTCTTTAAAGTCTAATATTTTGATAGTAAATACAAACTTCTGTTTAGTGTGCTCAATGTGGATTTTAAATAAAGTTTGTTGAAAAAGGAACAAAATCGTGGTCATGTTGTAGAAGTTAAAACTTACATTTCTCACAAAGTCTCCCGATAGCTGCAAAATAAAAACAAAGAGTCAGTTAGTGTATAAATGTTTATCTCAATCACACCTCAGTAATACTCCGAAAAATGTGACAATAAGCAATAAAACCACACAGTTAGAGACGTTTGCAGGCTAACACCGATGCTAACACATTTTGAATGAAGCCCAACCGCTAAAAGTAACATCGACAAAACAACAACAGGACACAGAGAACTCCAATAAAAATACAGCCTAGACTACAAAAATATAGTATAGTTTTAAACCTACCAACACCAGCTTGTTTTCGGCAGAAAATCAAATCTGGATGATGTTTTGCCATTGTCGGCTAACGAGGTGTAAGCGTTGATGCTACGCGTCTTCTTCTTCTTTGTTATTGCAGGCTGTTGACAGACGACAAAGTGGTCACTACTGCCACCAGCTGGTGGGGAGGGTTAAGTAAAAAAAAAAATTTTTTTTGTGATTTTACGGGAAAGTATTAAGGCCAGTTTATA
>JAOWBL010000011.1:559826-571896 GCA_028564865.1 Zenarchopterus dispar
ATACACATATATATATGTGTGTGTGTATGAACACAATTTTTTCTAAATTCTTTCCACTATTTTTTTCAAAATACATTTTTTAAGAAAGCCCTCACCTTTGCTGTTTTCTAAAAAGAATTAAAATAAATCAGAAATGTATCATAACAAGTCGGATTTATTTATATAAGCCATTTAAATCAAAGTCCTTCAGAGGACCAAAGTTATTAGAACATAGGAACTATATTATACATAATAAAATATTATTAAATGATAAAACTCTTTTAAATAATAAATTAAAACAGTAAAATGATAAAACTAGATTTTAAAAAATAGTAACGAAAACTGTTGGGATAAAACAGTCAATGTGAGATGAAAGCCAAAGAGAAAATTTGGAAAGTGTTTAATAATAACTTAGAATGTCCTAAAGTGGGCGGAGCTCTTTTGTAGTTAGGTGCAGAAACCCCACATTCTTGTCGTGAGGACCTACATCTGTGTAGACCACTCCTGGACCTACAACATCATGACCCTGGTGAAGAAGGCTCAGCACTAGCTACAGTTCCTGCGTGTCCTCAACCTGGACCAGAAGCTGCTGCTGGTCTTCTACCACTCCTCTGTGGAGAGTGTATTCACATACTGCCTGAAGTGTGTGGTATGCAAGGCCCACAGCTGAAGACAAGAAGGCGGTGCAGAGGGTCATAAATACTGCCCAAAAAAAATCATCAGCTGCCCTCAGCCCATCTTCACATCCTGCTGCCTGAAGAAAACCAAGGTCATTACAGGAGACCCCTCACACCTGTCTGACCTGTTACCTATTTTTAATTCTATTCTATTCTATTCTATTCTATTCTATTCTATTCTATTCTATTCTATTCTATTCTATTCTATTCTATAAGCAGTTGGTGTGATGTGGTCCTTCTTCTTCTTGCAGGTTGAAGAGTTTCAAGAATTTAGAGATGGTTGTGCATGAAAATCACATCTGGATAACTGACGTGTTTGTTAGCACAGACACCTTGACGGTGCATGTATGCAAAACGCACATGCCAGAAAAAGAGAAAAGGTAAGTCAAATACTGTTATGATATTGTTTGTTTACCTATGGCAATCATATATTTTCTTGTTTAGGAACATGTCAGGAATTATAATTTGGTATCAGTCTATTTTGATTTCGAAGTCTCACCGTTTATTACAGAGAAATAGTTCTGTTGTCAACTACTGTAAAATCTAGAATAAAATAATTTTTGTAAATTTCTAAATTGTGAGTTGTTGTTTTAGCTCCAAACAGCCAGGAAATCACAAAAAAAGTGATATTAAAAGACATTTTTTCCTCGGGTCTCAGAGGGATATTGTTCTATCAGTGTGTGTTTCTTGGCTTTTTTGTTTTAAAAAAATCACATTTCATACCTTATTACATAAAATGATGGACAAACATATTAGAGAATGAAATAAAGATGAAGAAATCTAAAAAATAAAATCATTTATATTAGTCGTGGAAATAGCTTGGTCGCTTGAGGGTTAAACACAGGGACCCCTGCTGTGATGTCTTTACACATTTTGTCCAGTAGGTGGCAGGAACATTAATGTCAGCGCTAGCCGCTGCTCTTTAACCGAAGAAGAAGAAGAGGAGCTTTACAATTGCGTGACGTCACCACCGACCCTCACATCTTTGTCAGTGAACAAAATGGCAACCTACTGTCTCACTGTCGCCCGGCTACAGGTAAGACGCGAAAAACCCTCTGTTAAGTCTCATTTCCCACTCAGAGACCGGGGTCACGTGTCCCACCAGAGTGGGCTCGAGTTATTTTTTAACGAGTCAGAGGACTGAGATTTGCGAGTCGAGGACAAATCAGCGGTGAAGTCGTCTCCGGCTAGCTGCTCAGGTCATCGTGTCCCGACTGCGCAGAAGACGTCCAGCAGGAGACAGCTGTCTCCCCTCTGACCCGTCCAATCAATGCTTATGCGTCCTTTCACGAGGTTTTGTCATAGCGGCCGTTAGTCTTCATGTTGCCGTGGTTTGTGTCGTTGTAACGGCGGAGGTAGGTTTAAAACAGCAAGGTTACCCGCAAGGTTAGATCCGTCGGCGGACACATGATGTCTGAGAAATCCTGAAAAATCAGACAGCAGACTGTCCTCTCTGCTGTTTCTGGAGGACACTGGTCAAATTAAAACATTAAGGTGGTTTAAACTTAAAGCTTTGTGCATCACTTGGTTAGTATTGTCTATTTTGTGTGTAATAACAACACTACAACAGCTGTCAAAACTCCAAATAAATCATCTAAAGTGAACTTTACGGCTTACATCAACCATTGCTCTTTGCTTAGTGGTTCCTAGACTTAAAAAAAACAGGAAATGGACATTTTTATAGTGTTGTCACATGACAAGTATTTCATGGTTCTGGTCTGAACATTCAATCATTTACCTCTCTTTGATCTGTTGGTAATAAATCAGTGTTTTATGACTCTACAAACCTCAAATTTGGTTTATAAAACGTTTATTCTCCTCAGTCACATATTTGAAGACCTTAAATCCACAAATCAGTTCAGTAGTTTAGAAACTACTTCTGGGGCTTAAGTTAGAGCTGCTAAATGCCTTGCTCAAGGGCACATCAGTGGACCAAGCAGGCCTTTGAATAGTTCATTATTCAGTTTGTATGATTATTTCAGTTTAGTTTTAGTGATACTTTTAGTTTTTGAGGTGTTGGCTTACAGATAAACAAACAAAAAAGGATTAGTGCTATACAGAACAAAAAGCCTTTATTTTTTCTATTAAGTAATTAGAAATAGAAAGATTAATTTAGTAATTAGAAGGATGAAGCTGAAAACAAAAAACAAGAAATAAAAAACTAAGTGAATTTAACCTGCATTTCTATTTTGTTTCAGTTATTTTTGCATTTATAAAGCTCTTTTTTTTAATTTTTATTTCAGTTAACGGTTTTTCTTTTACTGTTAGTTTCAGTTTTAGTCTTGTTTTTGTTAACTCTGCTCCGAGCACAAGGAAGTGCCTATAAACGTCTTGCATGTTGTTATTACTTCATGCTTACACGTAATTAAAAATGGAAATTAGTAGTTATACTCGACTTCTCGAGAGACAAACTGAAAAACTTTTTTTTTTTTTTTTTTTGGAGTTGAACAAATGCCTATAAGGAGGAGGACTGGGGGTGTGGCGTACTTACTGACACATGACACTTGAGCAAGGGCTTCAAGACGGCTTTTCATTCAGAGGCTTGCCTGCCCTCATGGAGGCTTTGTTTCCATAGCGACTGGGTTTTAGGTGCACCGTTTTTTCCCAGCCTGCTCTGGGTCCAAAACGGATCGAAAATGTTCACAAATGAACATATACGTTAGTGAGTGAGGGATGATGGGTTTTTTTGTTTTTGGCGGTCAAAATAATTGATTATGCTCATGCTTGTATGTTTATGATGTCCCGGTCTCCAGCTGGCCCTGGGCCATGGTGTACGCCGCCTACATGTATCAGCAGCTTACCGAGCCAAGGCCAAAGTGGCTATGAGCCGCTTTGAGCCCACTTCCTTTGTCGGTTACGAGAAGCTCCAGTCCAATGTCGACATTGTGAAAAAAAGGTCAGTTTTTCATCTGAGTAACGATGACAAACCTTTTTAATTCTCAACATCTTCTACATCATCTTTAAACACAGAATAACGTTTTCTCTCCAGGCTCAACAGGCCACTCACTCTTTCAGAAAAGATCGTGTACGGCCACCTCGATGATCCCCACAATCAGGAGATCGACCGCGGTCGCACCTACCTGCGGCTGCGTCCCGACCGCGTGGCCATGCAGGACGCCACTGCCCAGATGGCGATGCTGCAGTTCATCAGCAGCGGCCTGGCGAAGGTGGCTGTGCCCTCCACCATCCACTGTGACCACCTCATTGAGGCTCAGATCGGAGGGGCGAAAGATTTGGCCAGGGCAAAGGTCAGGAGGCCTTGTTTATGTTCATTATTTGTAGGTTTTGCTCATTTCTTCTTGGTAAAATGAGACAGAACTGAACTTCAGGCTTGTTTCTGTTCGTAGGAAGTGAACCAAGAGGTCTACAACTTCCTGGCCAGTTCCGGGGCGAAATATGGAGTTGGCTTCTGGAAACCTGGCTCTGGAATCATCCATCAGGTAATGACGTATTTAAGATTTACTAGAGTTAGGCCTAAATATGGCAACTACTGTAATTACAGCGCAATATCCAATCAGTGGTATTTTAATGTCTTTACAGATCATCCTGGAGAATTATGCCTACCCAGGAGTGATGCTGATCGGCACAGACTCCCACACCCCAAACGGTGGTGGGCTTGGTGCCATCTGCATCGGAGTCGGTGGAGCTGATGCTGTGGATGTCATGGCAGGAATTCCATGGGAGCTCAAATGTCCAAAGGTTTGAAAATTACAGCTCGTCTCACCCAATAGTCTGTTGTCTTTCTTTGTTTTCTCCATCACTGGATCCAGAGAAGCTGTTGGTTTACCGTCTCAAGACTTCTTAGATCAATCTCATCCTTTAAGGTGATTGGCGTGAAGCTGACCGGGACCCTCTCTGGTTGGACGTCTCCTAAGGATGTCATCTTGAAGGTGGCTGGCATCTTGACAGTAAAGGGAGGAACTGGAGCCATCGTGGAGTATCATGGACCAGGAGTCGACTCCATTTCCTGCACTGGTCAGTCATAAAATGATTTCTTTCTTTTTTTTTAAATTTACCTGACACTTACTAGCAGCTTTTAAATATTTCCTACCAGCTCTTTCACAGTAATGCATTACAAACCAAGAAAACTTTTAAACCTATTCAGACTGTATGCTGCTAAAACTGGAGTATGACAATTACAGTAAATTACTACTTGTTTTTGAAGCAGGGAGGCAGTAAAAGGACATGGGGTAACTAAGGCCTGTTTAAATGCTCGCTATAGTTCATTTGTGCGCTTAATTGAAGGACTGAATGCAGCTCTGCAGGAGCAGATTACACTGTTGTGGAGAGTAAAATATAAATCTGTTGTCAAAGTACATTTGTGTGGCTTTGAACGCACCCCTGGTAGCCCCTTCAAGTACTAAACAGTGTATGGGAAACCTGTATTTCTGTGCCAAATGTGCAACGATGGCAATATTAAACCTTCTTCTCACTCTTGTTTGTCTTCATGTGTGCAGGAATGGCCACGATTTGCAACATGGGGGCAGAGATTGGCGCCACGACCTCCGTGTTTCCTTACAACCACCGCATGAGGACTTACCTGGAGAAGACTGGCCGTGGAGGTATTTTTGGGGTGGTCGTTTTCTAAGATTATTCCTAGCAATGCCACAAAAAAAAAAAGTGAGGAAATTTGTCTGTAATTGTATCTTTTAGGCAACTGTATATTTCAGATAAGAGATTTTCCAGTTATGAATGGGTGGTTTGATGTGTCCTTGGTTGCACTTTTTCCCTCCTCAGAGATTGCTGCTCTGGCAGATGAATACAAAGATTTGCTGGTTCCCGATGAAGGCTGCCAGTACGACCAGGTCATTGAGCTCAATCTAGACGAGGCAAGTCATTTACCTAGAAACCTGCGTCTTTAGTTAATAATTCAGGAGACGGTGTGAAGCAAAGGGCTCTGGACATCAGTCCAAAATAACTGAATTTGATCTGTACAAGGGTTGATAATTAACTTTATTTTGAGCTTTGTTACTGCTCTGTCCTATTCTACAATACCCTGCCAAAGGTTTATTAACTTCAGCAGTTTTCTTAGTTTGTTGCATTAAACTTGCAATTTGAATGGATTTGTTTTGGGAACACAAAATATTCCAAATTGTTTAAAGTCCAGGCAACATACTCATGAACTGAAAAGGAAACAACAGGACTTTTTGATAAGTGGAAAAATACTGAGGTTTGTTTTGGGAATAACTTTCCAGATAGTTTGACCCCTTTAAAAAACAAAGCTGACTTGTAAACTAAAACCTCAGAGATCATTACATTGTTTTGGGGTAAAGGTCAAAGTTCAGACACGCATAATCACTCAAAAGCAGCGGGTTGGTTTGTCCCGGTTAACTGACACAGCTAAATGGTAGTCTCCTAAACTCTCAACACAAACAAGCAAAAACAGAAACATATGTTGCCTGTAAACCAGACACTGGTTTTATTGGCTGAAATAAAACGGCTGTGGACTAAGCCAGCAGTGATCCAGTCATGAGATGAGATGGACCTTAAACTAAATGACACGTCTTCTCCTTCTTCAGTCAATAAAACATCCAGAGAAGACTATTATTTAACTCTTGGTGGAGAACATGCACTTTTTCTTTTTTTTATTTAAGTCTCAAGAAAACTTGGGGCACATCTCTAAATATTTCTTCCATATTTATAACTAAAGATGACTCGAATAACCCCCAACAGTACATTACAGATGACAGACTATAGCGTAAACTCCAGTCGGTTTTCTACTTCACCTGGTGTCCTGTTACGTTTTTCAGCTCAAGCCTCATATTAACGGACCTTTCACCCCTGACCTGGCTCACCCAGTGTCTGAAGTCGGCGCTGTGGCGAAGAAGAACGGCTGGCCACTGGAGGTCAAAGTTGGTGAGACCTGACGCGTCACATATTCACACTTCTGCTCTTTACATTTATAATTAATTTTTTATTTATTTATTTTTCCTCCAAGTTCCCAGTTTGAGCCTTCTGGTTCCTCTCCTCTCCTAGGTCTGATCGGCAGCTGTACCAACTCCAGCTATGAGGACATGGGCCGCGCCGCCTCCCTGGCCAAACAGGCCCTGGACAAAGGCCTGAAGTGCAAAGCTCAGTTCACCGTCACCCCTGGCTCAGAGCAGATTCGTGCCACCATAGAAAGAGATGGTTATGTAAGAGTTGGCATACACTCTCATTTTTAAAAAAAAAAGGTTTTTGAAACATTGAAATGGGAAAAAAATGGAAGTTGACGTTTGATTTTTTTCCTGCAGGCCAAGGTTCTCAGCAGTGTCGGAGGTGTGGTACTGGCAAATGCATGTGGACCTTGCATTGGACAGTGGGACAGGTAGCTGCTCTAGTAACCCGAGAAGCGTTTGTGCCGCAACGTTCAGTCAGAATAGTTCAATTTTATTTTAATTTATTTATTTATTTTTGGGTGGTAAATGGATATGTTTCTGTTTAGGCGTGATGTGAAAAAGGGAGAAAAGAACACCATCGTCACATCCTTCAACAGAAACTTCACAGCCAGGAATGACGCCAACCCGGCAACGCACGCCTTTGTGACCTCTCCTGAGGTAAACACACACCTAACCCCGACCACATCTACAATGCCGAGAACACAGGTGTAGATTTTATGACTAAACCTCTTCCTTGTCTTCAGATCGTCACTGCTCTGGCCATTGCCGGCACGCTAGACTTCAACCCTGAGACAGATTACCTCACAGCCCCCAGTGGTGAGAAGTTCAAGCTGGTGCCTCCAACTGGAGATGAACTGCCAGCCAGGGACTTCGACCCAGGTCAGGACACCTACCAGCACCCACCGGCTGAAGGAACCAAACTCAAGGTAGACGTCAGCCCCCAGAGCAACCGGCTGCAGCTCCTGGAGCCCTTTGACAAATGGAGCGGGAATGACCTGGAGAACATGCAGGTCCTCATCAAGGTGGGATCGCTGAAAGGTCAGCAATCTTCTGGAGGCTTTGGCTGCAGCTGGTGATCAATGTAGCGTCTCTCCTTTCTCAACAGGTGAAGGGAAAATGCACCACCGACCACATCAGCGCTGCTGGACCCTGGCTGAAGTTTCGCGGTCACCTTGACAACATCTCCAACAACATGCTGATCGGTGCCGTCAACAGTGAGAACGATGCCATCAATAAGATCAAAAACCATCTTACAGGAGAGTACGGAGGAGTCCCAGATGTGGCTCGTCACTACAAGGTGAGAATCAAACCTTTCCAGAGTTACAACTTCCCAATAAATTAAGATAAAACCCTCGTGACGTTCCACTTCTTATTCCGTTTAGGCCAACGGAGTGTCATGGGTTGTGGTTGGAGATGACAACTATGGCGAGGGCTCCAGCAGAGAGCATGCAGCTCTGGAGCCCAGGCACCTGGGTGGAAGAGCCATAATTGTCAAGAGCTTTGCCAGAATTCATGGTAAAGTATGAGCGTGAGGGTTGACTTTTCCAGGTCTTCAAAGCCACATTTATACTGCAAATGGCCCGTGATATTCAGTAAAACAAGCTCTCCATCAGGGTGAAGTTTGGATATGAACTCAGATGAGTGTTAGAAGTCTTATTTCCAATTTAATTAACAAAACGTCAAATTTGTGTCCATAGAAACAAATCTGAAGAAGCAGGGTCTCCTGCCTCTGACATTCAGCAACCCATCAGATTATGACAAGATCCGCCCAGATGATAAGATCTCCATCAGAGGACTTAAAAACTTCACTCCAGGAAAGGTAAGTGTCCAGAGCAGCAGGAAAAAGGGACCTGGTTGGAGTAACTGTCATCAGAACGGACCAACAATGATGGTTTCTTTGTTTTGTTTTGTTTTGTTTTTTCTCCTTCTCTACAGCCTCTGTCTGCAGTCTTGAAGCACAGCGATGGCAGCGAGGAGATCCTGGAGCTCAACCACAGCTTCAACGAGACACAGATCGAATGGTTTCAGGCCGGCTCCGCCCTCAACAGGATGAAGGAGCTACACCACTGAGGATGGAGAGAACGTTTGGAGGAGGAAGAGGAGAAGTTTCAGGGTTGAAACTGGATGACGAGGGTTTGTGGAGAGTATTAAAGTGTGATAAGATCTGGAGTAGACTGAAGTTGTGAATACTTCTGGCTAAGTGTCAAGCTAATGTTGTTGATGAAACAGTGGCATCTGGTCTGTGGTCAGATATATATTTTGTTTTTTAGTTCAAACTTTATTCATCAGCACATAACATTTTTCTTGAAGTTCTCGTAAGCTGCTGTGTTTCAGTCGAGCAGTGGATACCGGTTGTAGACTGAGGTGTATAAACAAAGAGGAGAAACACGCATGCATATACGCTGCGACCCAAGCGGTGAAGTAAAATGCTACCAGCTGATGTGCTGCCGTGGGTTTTTTTTTTTTTTTTTAATGCAGCTGTGAACTTCTCACTGCAACTCAGACAAGCAAGAAACCACCTCGTTGCTTTAGGAATGTGTTTGTCAAATGCACGGCAATCATCAGCTTCAGACACTGTCAATCATTTTAACTCGCTAACTGTTGCATTTGTGGGTCCATTTATCAAATGCTGTATTTTCAAGGATAATTATAGACGTGAAAAATAAACTCGTGTTCTTTTACTGGCACACTGAAGCTTAACGTGTCTGCCCCCTGGTGGCCCAGAGGAGACACTGCAGGATCCAATTGCTAACCTGTGGAATTTAGGAAACATCTGATTATATATGTAATAAATTATTGATAGATAAATATTAGACAAAAAGAGACAGATGTCTTTTTTTTATAATCTTGTCTTGTATTAAAGTATGTTTCCATCTCTACAGAGCACAATATTGTGGTTGAAAATAATTGCAAACATTTTATTGCATACATACGCAAATATGCTTTAATACTTGATATTGTAACTTGATCCCTTCTTCCCTGCTGTTTTCAGGACCATCTAAACTGATCTAACTAATCTCACCATTTATACAGGTTCACAAACTTCATGCAGTGTGTATTTCTTTCCCCCTGCTATTTATTTCTACTTTTTTTTCCTGCTGCAGGTCTAAATCTTATTTTAATTTTTGTGTAAGGCTTTTAATTTCATCCACATAGTAAATTTCCATCCTGCACTTTCAGTGCCCTTTTATTGTAAGGTTTTGGGCCCACTTTTTTTTTAAAAGTGTGTTCATAATCTGTTCTATTACAGCGGAGAAAACCTGAAAAACTTAAACCAATCTGAAAGTTACTTCTTGCTTTGATCAAGTCACAAATAATGTTGTGAAATCAGAAAACAACACTTCATTTCATGGTCTCTGAAACCTAAATGAGCCAATCAGATGGAGGCTGAAACCATCCACTTTAAATAAACTGCTTCATGTAAAGTGTCTGATTCTGTGTGCATTTGATTGTTTTGTTTTTTTTCTCTCTCCCAGATCATCTTTCTGTATGACAGAAATAACAATGAACTGTAAAATAAAAAGTCAGATTTCAATTTGTTCTCATTCATTGTGGTTGTTCATTTTTAAAAAAACTCAAAAATCACATGTTAAGTATAAATCTCAGCTTTGTCTCCAACTATAATTATGAAAGAAACACACAAAGAGATTGTTGCTGTTTTAGCTCCCCATCTACAGCACGTGAGGTTACCAATGACTACAGTTAAGTTATGCAGACTTTTCCTCTTTGATACAAGTAATTAGTCTGTTTCCTCTGGATTCAACCTTGATTTCCAGTAAGCAGAAGTTGTCTTGATACCATTGGAAAGGCATGAAACCAGTCAGAGAAACAAAGTACCGTAAATTCCGGACTATAAGCCGCTACTTTTCCCCACGCTTTGAACCCCGCGGCTTATTTAACGATGCGGCTTATCTATATAATTTTCTTCGTTAACGGCCATCAGGGGGCGCAGGAGGTGCAAAAACGAGACAGACGCTACGGGTCCATGTAAAGAAGACGCTAGTTTTGGCGGGTGGGTGCAGCTTATAGTCCAGTGCGCACATATGTTAATGTCGTCAGAATGTAGTATCAAAAAACACACATGCAGTACTGGTAAATGATGGTTTTGTAGTAAAAACTAGTTGAATCTGAGGGGTTATTAGTAATTCTGCATCATCTGTGAATAGAAACTTTTGGACACTCCTGAACCCGGTTTGTGTATGTGAAGTATGGCCGGCCAGGTTAGGACTAAAAAGAAGTGGAAAATTTGTAATCGTTACGTTAACCGGACTGTTACTAGATCGAGAATTATCTGCCTTCGTTGCACAATCCCTAAAGTGCTGTTTAAGAGGCGGATTCTTGACATTTTAGATGCAGCTGCATGTTTCAGCATCTGTTCACACATCTGGAAGAAAGCAAACTGAATGAGTAATGTAATGTAATGTCATAAAGCCTCTTTCCACCAAGCAGTATAATGTTTGTGTTTCCAAGGTTAGAAGTTGGTTTTTGGCACCGTTCTGTTGGGTGACTAAAACAACCCTAAATCTTTTATTGAATGGTAAGGAGTAAGAGCATCTCCATGCAGCTTAGATAACAGTTGAAAATTTCATTTGGATGTTTGGGGTCCATAGGACTATAGTCAACCTCCGTGGATGTGGTCGCAAAGAGAAAAACTACTGACAAATGGAGAAGAGTGAAAATTATGAACGTTAACCAAAGAGCCCAGAGCAACTCAAGGAGAAACCCAAGGTCAAGGTACGTCAGTTTAAGACTGCAACATCCATCACTGTTTGACCCAAAGTGAACCTCCACTGATCCACTGTAAATGTTCTCCATCAGCTCCTCTGCTCCTCCATTGTGAACTGGTAATTACAGCTAACTTTGAAAAGTGTGAGAAAAAAAACAACAGTTCCTCTGGAAACCAGTCATCACAGATCATCTGTCCCAGTGAAATTTAAAATCTGTGGTGACATCAAAGGGGGGTTTGTCTAGTTCTTCTTATACAGCCATGCCAACCCAAACTGAACCATAAACTATTCAGTGGATATGTCAGAACACAGTTGAGAAACAATAAAAACAATGCATTTCAAGCACAATATACCATAGATGTTATGTTACTACTGCGATGGACTGGCAACCTGTCCAGGGTGTACCCCTGCCTATTGCCTGCTATGGGCTATTGGCTCCAGCAGACCCCTGTGACCCAGACATGGATTCGGTGGGTCCAGAAAATGGATGGATGGATGTTATGTTACTAAATACAAAAAAAGAGACATTATATGTACAACAGATCAGAGGATATTCTGCGTGGTCTCAGTCATTGTTGCTGATGATGTCATCAGAAACATCTGGGAAGGAAGTGGTCCATTTGAAAATGAATGAAAAACCTTGTGGGAAACGAGTTCAGTCGCCTCTATAGTGTGTACTTTAAAAAGTAACTGTGAAATAAAATTCCATCCATCCATCTTCTTTATCCTAATCGGGTCGCAGGGGCAGTAGCCTGAGCAGGGAGGCCCAGACTTCCTTCTCCCCAGCCACTTCGTCCAGCTCATCTGG
>JAOWBL010000011.1:571996-584883 GCA_028564865.1 Zenarchopterus dispar
TATATATATATAATAAATATTATATAACATTATATATATAATGTTTTCAATATACAAATTGAAAACATTACCTATGGCCCTACATATCTATCTATGGTTGGTTGGTTTTTGGTTGAAAACCGGATCAAACAGAGACTTATTTTTATAGTTTTTTCCCCCTCTACTCGTGAATATATTGAATAAATGCTCCGGCAATCACTTTCTGCTTCTATCAGATTGAAAATGAGACGAAGAAGGTGAAATTCAAGATCCGCCGAGCGCTCTATGATAAGAAGGTATCACATTGTCCTGCAGCAGTGACATTTAGAAGTTTTTTTGCTCGAGTTTAAGTCGTTTAAATGCTGCCATATTTACAGATTGTGATCCTGAAGGACCTGAATAAATCAGACGGGAACTTCAACAAAGCTGAGAGGATCGAGCTCAACGCAGTAAGACGGACACACTGTCGGCAGTTTGTTTGTGACCGCATTGTGCTTTTATTGTTTTCGTGTCCAGACACACTTTGAGGTGTTTTTAGTTTTTTATTGTCCCTTTTGTTAATATTTATCCAAGCTTACCAATGTGCTGTGTAATGGTGCCTTTTTTCCCTGCAGCTTCTGCACATCGACTATTACAGCCTCACAAAGTTTTATGGCACAGTGAAGTTTGATCAGGGCGTGTTTGGAGTGTTTGAGTACGGAGAGCGGGGGTCACTTAGGGTACGTATAGCATGGACACGCTCAGTTAAATCGACCTTGAAGTCTCAATGGAAATACAGCACTTTCTCCTTGACCTTTCAAGAGTATATTATAAATTAACAAGAGATAGATCCCACCCAGCGTGATGAAAATGTGCACAGAAATACCCTCTGTCTTCCTGTTTTCCCAGTATGTGCTGAATGACAAGGTGGCATACCCAGAGGAGACCTTCATGGACTGGGAGTTCAAGATATCTGTCATGTATGACATTGCCAAGGTGAACACTGACTCTTCTGGTTAAAAATACATTTACAACTTGCAGGAGATATTGTTTTTATGCAGTTCATCGTGTCATAAGACACCGGAGATGAATGACTATCACAAAAAAGAGCTTCTCCACAACAGTAATCAATCCAGCATTTATCAATTAACATAGTCTGACATGTTAACATGTATAAAAACAGTGGACTTTGCATAGTATGTTTTCATTCTTTTCTGTATGGATATTATTTCTTTTCCAAGTTTAAACTACAGAAACACTGGAACTATTAATATCATCTCCAAATTGAAAGAAAACAATTGCATAATATTCAAGACTTTAAAGCCACTCTTTGTAGCAGTACCACGTCTGACCACATGGTGGCAGCATGTTAGAAGAAAGTCAGCCGGTAGTTTAAGTCAAGAGCAACAGTGGCTTTACTAGACGTGCTGGACCGTCCCCACTCACCAGGACTGGCTGATCTTAATGCCCCCATCTGGTCTGGACCAGTTCTGCTACATAGAGATTTAATGACGTAGAAATGCAGGGGAAGTGTATGACCCAAAACACAAACTTTCAGAGCATAAAATAATGACAGCAAATAAATCAACTGGACCTGGAGAGTTCTTCCTTCTTATCAGTGATATATTATTCTTTGTGATTTATGCTCATAAAACAATCTATAAAGATGAACCAGTGAGGCTTAATACAAAACCATAAACTTACCTATCTACCTAGCTACATACATACAAACATACATAACCCTGTGATGTCTGTCCCTTAAACTTTAACTTCTTAAGATACAGAAGTAACCTTATGTGCTTTGTTTGAATTTAAAGTTCCTAGTAGAGGCTTTGCTGAAGATCTATATCTTTCTAACTTAAATTATACCTTATTTCTGACTCTGCTAGTCTTTGTTTGTGTTTTATGGGTAACATGAAAGCTCCTTTAGTCACTATTAATGAAAGTAACAGCTAATTACTTATTTTATAACAAAAGAAAAAAACATTGCATTGTCCTACTAAACCTCCATGAATCTCTAAATGTAACTTTTATTGCATTGGGTTTGTTTTACTGTCAATTTCACATCAGCAAAGAACAATCTCAACACTGCAAAAAAGGGCTTTTAAAAATAAGCCTTATATTCCTAAATATGTTCAAATTGTCTGGTATTAAGCAAAAATAATACCAGTGGAGTTAGAAAAAATGTATTTACTATAAATATTAAAACTAAAAAAATAGTCTAGAAATTAGACAAAAGTAAGACGACTGTTTTTAAAAACAAGTCTTTTCTTAGAAAAAAATGGTCGTTTATAATTTTGAATTGCTGTTGCAGTTCCACCTGGCTGCCAGCAGGTGTCAGTGAACGCCACCAAACTCACGAGTCAATTAAACATCTTCATGTCCTCTCTGTTTGGGGATGTTTCAGCTCTTGTCTGATGCTGTTTCATAGTAGAAGTTACTCCTCTGTGCAGGGCATGTCCTACCTCCACGCCAGCGACATCCAAGTTCACGGACGCCTCAAATCCACCAACTGCGTGGTGGACAATCGAATGGTGGTGAAGATCACAGACTTCGGCTGCAATGCTTTTCTCAGCCGTGGCCAAGGTAAAACCAAAGCCACAACCGATCTCCTGTTAAACCCTCTCTCTTTCTAAAATGTCTTCACTTTGTCCTTTCAGACTTGTGGACAGCTCCGGAGCACCTGAGGAAAGAGGGCACCTCTCAGAAAGGAGACGTCTACAGCTTTGCTATCATCGGTCAGGAGATTGTTCTCAGAAAAAACACCTTCTACACCGAGACTTGCTTCAGCCGAGAAGGTCTGGAAACACTCGACTGTTGTCCACATGGAAGGATAATTTAAAACAATCACAGCTCAACTTTTGCCTTTTACTTCAGAGACTCCAGCCCTTTCCATGAAGATCCTTTGTTTCCCTTTGAGGCACATAGTCAGATCTTCTGCCAGTTATTTCCTGGAGAATAAATGTGTGTGTGTTTTCCAACAGAAAAGCTGTCCAGGGTGATCAGATCCTACTTCAGACCAGATCTCAACTTTGAGACGGCTTCAGAGAAAGAATCAGAGGTGTCTTTTTTTTTTTCTCAGCTTGTCTGTCGTGTTTGAAACATCTTTGAAGCTTTCCCGTCCTCTCCTTTCAGGTATACATGTTGATAAAAAGCTGCTGGGATGAGGACCCAGAAAAAAGACCCGACTTTAAGAAGGTAGAGAACTTCCTGGGGAAAATCATCAGGTAAATGTTCACAGTTTGCGGACGTGACTCCTGATCAAATGGATCACATATTTCTAGACGGTATCAGTCGGAACGTGCTTCATTTTTCTCCTAACTTGCATTTCTAGTAAAATCCACAACCAGGATAATGAAAGCTACATGGACAACATGATCAGAAGGTTGCAGATGTATTCGAGAACCCTGGAGCACCTGGTGGAGGAGAGGACATCTCTCTATAAAGCAGAGAGGGATCGGGCCGACTGCCTCAACTTCATGCTGCTTCCTCGGTCTGTTTATGTCTAAAATTATGCTTTTTTTTTCTATTTTTACACAGTAAAAACACAGATATCAAAACTATACATGTGCCTCAGAAGATAAAAGCCCAACATAAAGTAGCTTCACTGGGAAACCTGAAGAGCCTTTACACCTCTGGGAGCTACTTGTGTTAATATGAGAGTTATGTAGAATTATAGCTCAACAAAAATACAAAAATCAAAACCCTAAAGAGCTCTAGTTAGCTAAATAAGTGGTTTCAACATGTATTATTAATGTAAAACATCAGAAATAAGCTATATTGACCAAACTGGTGTGACAGGTGACCTTTCCCCCCTTTTTTGCAACTATAACAGCTTTCTTGTGTCTTTGGATGAGAAGGTCTGGCTCACTTTCTCTTGTCCGGTTTATCCCAAAGATGCTTGAAGAGGTTGAGGTCAAGGCTGTGGAGGCCAGTCAGGAGCTCCTACACCGAACTTATGGTGAACCACACTGTTGGTTCGAAATTAGAAGTCATCTTCCCTGGAGATAAATGGCCCATACCATTATGCTTACTCTTCTGAACTTCATAGTTGGAACAGTGTGAAGTTCTTGCAGCATCTAGCCACCCAGCATAAAGAGGACAGGTTTCCACTTCTCCACAGTCCGGTGATACATCTACACGGCTGACCGTGGGATATCCACCAGGGATGAAAGTTCAGGAACCGTCTCGTTGGCGTGATGATTGCAGCGTCCAGCAGACCTGACTGGATCAGCTGTGGCCAAATACTTTTGAACATACTTTGTAGTCCCGTTTAACATATAGAAGTAAACAGATTTGTAAAATAGTCCCTTTGAACCAAAAGCTCAGGTGTCTGCTCGGCACACCTACGTTTTCTCCAGGTGGTGCAGGGACAGGGACAGAAGTTAAAAATGGACAAAAATTAATGGTCTCAATAAAACAGAAAATGATCAAAATAGTTAAAAAAAGAAAAGTAAACACAATATTTATTTTTATTTGATATTTGTTTTGTTTTTTTTTACGGTGTGAAGCCCGGTGGTGAAAAGCCTGAAGGAGACCGGCGTGGTGGAGCCGGAGCTCTACGATGAAGTGACGATATATTTCAGCGACATCGTGGGCTTCACCACTTTGTGCCAGTACAGCACGCCGATGGAGGTGGTGGACATGCTCAACGACATCTACAAGGGGTTCGACGGCATCGTCGACCACCACGACGTGTACAAGGTACCGGGAGGCGGTGGGGTGGGACCGATCGAAGCGGGTGGAAGACGGACCGGAAACACCCTCATCCGTTCACTTGTCTTCAGGTGGAGACGATCGGTGACGCCTACATGGTCGCCTCCGGCCTGCCGAAGAGAAACGGGAACAGGCACGCGGTGGACATCTGCCGCATGGCGTTGGACATCCTGGAATTCATGGGCACCTTCCAGCTCCGGCACCTGCCCGGCATCTCCGTGTGGATACGCATCGGCGTCCACTCAGGTGGGCCGGACGTCCCTCCTCGCCCACCCGCATTTCTAAACCCAGCCCCCTTCGTTAACGTATGATTACGATCTATTTGTGTGTCCAGGCCCGTGTGCAGCCGGCGTCGTGGGGATGAAGATGCCCAGATATTGTTTGTTTGGGGACACGGTCAACACGGCGTCTCGTATGGAGTCGACAGGACACCGTGAGTGACGACGGTTCCTCTGTAATAATGACTTGAGAGAAAACGATGAAGGCGACCAGTTAACCTGATTAGGCCGCCGGTCTGTGCTGTGTTGATGTCCTCCAGCCCTGCGGATCCACGTCAGCGAGCCCACCATCCACATCCTGCAGAGGACCGAGTGCAAGTTTGAGTACGAGATCAGAGGAGAAACTTATCTAAAGGTGAAGACTGTTACTAAATTAAAACAAACAAAACAAACAAACCCTGACAGCAGCCGTGATCAATAAACATCTGATCCTGCAGGGAAAAGGCACGGAGGCGACGTACTGGTTGACTGGGGAAACTGGGAAAGACTACGACCTCCCGACTCCACCAACAACGTAAGCACAGAGACGATACCAAACCTGTAAATGTGATTTAATCAGCACAACAAATGACCCGTCAGCACTGAGGTTATGAACACAGAAGAGGATACTTACAGACACATCTGCTTTAAATCTTTATTTCTACTAACCCACGGCCGTTCTTTGGCCTGCTAAAGAACTTTAAAACATACTTGATGGATGCTGGAGCCACGTTCTTTGATCAGACGAGACCGAGACGGAGGTAAACTGAGCTCGACCACAGCGAGTTCACTCTGAGGATCTAAACATCCTCCTGAACATCTGGAGACCAAGAGTCTCCAGAAGCTTCTCAAAGGAAGAATACTCCAACATGACGAACTCCACGCTGGTAGTTTATTCAAGTGTACTACGAGTATACTTATTTTATACTACAACTGAGGCAGTATACTTGAAGTTTACTTGTTATATACTTCAGAATAGTACAGTGAAGTATACTTGACTTGTCCTGAAAAGTATAAAGAAAAGACTAAGTACATTATACTTTTACTAAAGCTTATACTTGTACTTTAGTATACTTTTTACTTCTTTCTGCCACAAAGTACAAATACTTAGTTTAACTTGATCCAAGTACAGAAAAAGGTCAAGTCACTGACTTGTGTTTATATCTAATTTAGCAGAATAAAGATGTTTCTACTTTGAGGTATTACTCCTGTTATAAACTTGTATGTTTAAGTTCATGTAGTACTGGAGTTTAAAAGTTTACAGTAAATACTATGTGCTCAACTGCATTAACTTTATGTACATACAGTCTGAGTTAAGTTTAAGAATACTTTAAGAAGTATATTTCAAGTATATAAATAGTATGCTACAATAAATATGCTAACCAAACTTACAAGTATACTTAAAGTATAACAAGTAAACTAGTAAAATATAAGTAGTTTTTTTTTTTTTTTAGTCTTAGTAATTCTAAGTTCATTTAAGTGTACTTGTGGTATACTTTTAGCATACTTCAATAAATTAAAATATATACTAGAAGTATATACTTAGTTCACTAGTAGTATATAGTATATTGAAAGTGTACTTTTGTGAACTTAAAAATGTTCCAATTTAGTCTGAAGAAGTATTAAGTTCTAGTACACCACAAGTACAAGGTCTGTAGTATACTTGTGAAACCTAAACTTAAGTATACTTAGTAAAATAAACTTCTAGTATAGTACTTTTTGCTACAGGAGCGTTTCTAAAGTCACATTAGTAAAAGTTTGTCGGTGAACGTCTGGGTTTCTTCTCCCGACGCAGCGAGAACTTCCAGCGGCTGCAGCAGGACCTGGCACACATGATCCTGGCGTGTCTGGAGCGCCGCTCCCGCTCGTCCGTCCGCCGGAGGAAACGCCGCACGTGTGAGGGCGAGGACGGCGACCAAGACCCGGAGTCGGAGGTGGAGTCGGAGAGCAGCCAACCTGAATACCTCCACCTGGCCACGGTGGACAACACGCTCAGCACCTTCCTGTAGAGCACACCGCCCTGGAGGACCACGTCACTGTCAAGGTCGGAGTCAGTAGAATCACCTGAGGGGGAGGGGCTTCAGAACCGGTAAACAAATCCAACATAAACTCTTTAAAATCTAAAACGCTGACGGAGAAGGGCTGTGGAGATCTGATTTCTTGTTACAAGTTCTTCAGCTTTTCTTGCTGCTGCAGCTCCTCGTTGAAGTTTAAACGATGCGAAGACGGCAGCCTGGCTGGGACAAAACCTATTTATTTTCTTAGAAACGGACCTCTTTGATCCTTACGAGGTTTTTAAGCTGAAGCCTGCTTTAGTTGTTAAAAAAAAACAAACAAAACAAAACAAACAAAGTTAAAGTTACAACGCTGTTCTGGAAATGATCCAATCAGGAGAGGTGACAGGTGGCAGGTGAGGGTGTCGGGGTGTAAAAGGAGGATTCACCACTGTGTGTGGATGTGTGATTAGTTTAAAATTACTGATTGATTACTGATACAAAACGTGCAAAGAAATTGGGTATTTCAAATTATTCAGTGCACAAGAGAGAGAAATGAATCTCTGGAAACTTTAGTGTGAAAATCCTGCAAAAACAAACAACCATGATCAATAGATATCAGCGTGGTCTCATCAATACCTTGAAAAAAAGTTTCGATTACTTTCAGATTTTTGGTGGGAAGAAAAAAAAAAACACAAAATGTAAAGTTTGGATGTAAAAGCAACTGTTGTGGCGTTTTTGTTAACATAAAAGTGTTAAATAAGATTATTGTGTTGCTTTGCAGCGATTTGGTGCCTAAATCATGTGATCTTTCAGTTTGTATATACAATTATATGTTGTTGCCTAGCAACAAACACCAGCAAAACCTGAGGACATCTGGGTGAAAAATGATCACCTGTAATTGTTATCGAATCTCCAGGTGACGCACCTGACGCTGTCCTTTCAGTGAAACATCACACTGGATTATTACGACTTTTAATGTAAGAACTGAGTCCTTTTCTTTTTTTTATTTAAACATAAACATAAATGTTTGGCTGGGTCCCACACATTTTTTATTTTCATCTTTTCTGCAGCTTACCTGAAACCACAAATGTCTCCTTTTACTCTTCTCTGTTCAAGGAAGAAAACAAAAACAAAAACGGGGATTTTTTTTTTCTCTTTTAATTATTCGAGGAGCGAAATGTGAACACAAACCGCTTTTTTTAAAATTATTAGTTGCCACTAGCAGTTCCCCAGCATGTTTTTTTTTTTTTTTAAATCCACAAAGGTGTGGCGATCATCCCGAGGAAACAGACGTGAGGGAGAACTATTTCGCATCTCCGTCGTCATAGCAACGACATGTAGGGATACCACTTCTGGCATGAAACACAACAAAGTGCACCTCAAGTGGGGAAAAAAACGGCATTACAAGGCGTCCCCACTCATGAGTAGCATTTGTCAACACAACAGATGTGTGCGCCCCCATGTGGTCAGGAGTTGTATTTCTACATAAAAGTGCCTTTAAAAGAATCTGAAACAGTTAATATCCTTAAATAAAAAGTGTGATTAAGAGAGAGCTGTAACAATAATAGTTATGACTGTTGATGCCATTAAACTATAGATTTGTTTATATTTTCTGAATTCACTGTTGAAGACTGAAATTTTCTTCCTTTATACTCGAGTCTGTAAAATAAACAACTATTTTCCTCACTTGGGCTTTTGTACACGTGAACTTTTATAGTTTTGTAACGTCGTCTAACAACCGCTCAGTTGAAGTACGTGTCCATAAAGTCTCATCAGTTTTAAAATTTAATCACAACGCCAACTGATCAGATGTATTAATTAGGTGTGTTTAGTTGTACTCAGTGGTCATAAAAGTTTTTAATCACATTGCATCTTTGTGTTTCAGGGATCCTGTTGATCACAAAGTTTATCTGGATTTCTTTCTTTGGAGTTATATTAAAGAAATCGACCAAAAATACGAGACATTACTGAACTAAAACAAATTATATAAGACGTGATTATTGATGAGGCTACGTGTGTATATATAGATAGATAGATGTATTAAATGAAAAAAAAAACTTTAGAACAAGTCTGATTAAAATACTTTATCAATTTCCTTTATAATACTTTTTTTTTATTGTAAAGAGACTTTATGGACAAACTGTATTTTGTCACATTTTTGAAGTGCTAAATATAAAATCCTCGTAAGTGGAAGGAGGTGAGTTTATCCTGTTTAGTTATAAGAAAACAAAGACGTGCATTAACATCAACTCTGGTTCGTATCTTTTTTCTTTATAATTTTTCCATCGTTTATAACTTCAATAATTTGGATATATCAAGTTTTCTTCTTCAGCTACCGGACGTTCAAACAGGGAGTTCAGTGTATCGTCACACCAGGAGTCTAAATGTGTTTTATGATTGGTTTTGAGCTCTTTCTATACATTATTATTTCATCATTAATAGATTTTTAAAAAAAAAGAAAATAAACATGCATCTTAATCCAAAGATTATTTTTATTATTATTTTTATTGGCAATAGTAACAATCATCTACAGCAAATTAAAAAAACCCCAAAACATTTCTTCTCGTCACTTACTAAGTTGTTGTTTTTACGAGTCCCGGTGAAGTATTTTTATATGAAATGAAAACAAACAGCCTGTACAGGTTTGTCTGAGGCGTTACGATTCAAGTGTCACATTGATGTTTACAGACCAAGAACATTGAGGCTCTGTGGACAGCTGATGAGAGAAACTCCAGCATCAGAGAAACTTTTTTACCTCAACCTGACATGGTTCAGGTAAAACTCTTAGGTAGACCTTTCCTGCTTCCACTAAACAGATTCAAAAAATTAAGTTTGGATCCAGCAAACCACACAAGGTTACGCATCTTAAATTTCAGCTTGAGAGCCAAATAATTATTGAAAAAAAAAAAAAAAAAAAAGGTGTAACACTTATTTGATATCAATTATATAAACTAACGTTAATAACTCGTTTGTTAAAAAAAAAAAACAAACACAATTATTTATTTTAACAATTTAACACGGTAGAAAAAAAAGCAGAACTCACCCAAACTAAAAAAGTCAAATCTTACAAAAAAAACAAAAAAAAACAAAAATAAATAACACAACAAAATGTACAAAAGATCTTAAAAAGTCTTACATTTTATACAGGTTAAGACTTTCTACAAGCATGAAACGGCTTCAGCTCGTTTTACACTCGTTTTGCACAGAAAGTATTTTACACAACTAATTATTTCTAACTCTCGGTGATATTATAAACTACCCATGTTCTGATGAAAATAGTAAAGCAGTTATTATTAAAAAAACAAAACAACACAGGACGGTGAGTTTTGCTGCTTGAACTCAAGGCACTGAATGATCCAGATTAAAAGAGCTGAAGTAACTCAACAATAACTGTGTTTCTTCTAACATCTTTATTACGATTATCTTGTGCACGTTCAGCGATCGTAACTCGTCTAATGTTTATTGTGCTCCGTGTGTCCTCCAACGATCCCAAAGGTCCAGGACGTCCGGTTTTACTTAACACTTTACAGTACGTGAACAAGACGTTTCATCCTACAAACACTCACAAAAACGCTTTCTGGAAAAAAACAAAAACAAAAAACCTCTGATTTTAGTTGACGATTGTCACTAATTGTTACTTTAAGTTTGTGTCTGTAACAGCTTGAGTGTAACTCTGAGTTTATCTTCAGACGGAAACAGAACCGACGGTATTTTTTACTCTCCATCTTCGCTCCTTCCCTCAGATCCGGTTCCTCTGGACTTGACCTTTATTTATTTATTTTTATTTTTTTTAATAATGCAGCACCACGAGGCCCAACTCCAACCCGCTGTAATCGGTGTGATAAGTTCTGGACTGGTGGGAGGGGTACCAGACCCATTTCATGATGGAGAATCATCCAGAACCAAAAAACAAAATGTCTGTCCCCTCAACAGCTACTCTACAAATATCTTGTGTTCTGATACGCTACAGGACCTTTTTGGACAGTTTCTAACATGATTTCCTCCTAATGCCTGTTTGGATGTGATATTTCTTACTTTTTTATATATATATATATATATATATATATATATATATATATACACACACACACACACACATATATATATATATATTTTAAAGTATGATTATTTTCCAGCACTCAGCTCGAGAGCTTTATCATCCACGTCTTTTTAAAACTTTAGGAGGAAAATATTTCCAGAATGACGCTTAAAAACACCTTATTTCACATGTTTAACCGTTTCCTGACCTGCCTCATTAGAGATCACAGTCGTGGTCGTACAGAGGTGACGCCTGCAGCTGTTGACCAGCGTAGGGTGATGCAGATGTGAAACTCACCAAACAGCATCTTTTACTTGAAGAATTCCAGTAAATTTATGTTTGTGACGTTTCTTCCACGAGCAAGTGATGCACTCTCATTTAGTTTCACTTTCAGTCAATTTAAAGTTGACCAAACAGTAAATATATGAAAAAACATACACTACATGACTAGTTATCGGACAAATAAGTACCAGCATAAAGACAAATGTTCGTTATATTAAATAATTTAGCTTTTAAGTGGTACATATTTTTTGTAGTATTAAAGACACACTATGTAGTAATACCACCTCTGACCACACGGGGGCAGCGTAACACAGGACAGTTGATGTGTCAGCTCCTGGCAAAAAACACAACAAAGTGCACCTCTAATGGTTTTATAAGACACGCCGAGGTGTCCCCACTCATGAACACACCATGATCAGTGGGCCACACGGCAGATCTGTGAGCCCCCTTGTGGTCAGAAGTGGCAATGCTCCACAGAGCAGCTTTAAGATGTGCACTGTTACAGGACATCATTTACTTCTACGTAAAACAGCCAAATCTGATGAGGACATTGGAAAGAGAAGAAACTTTGAGGAGCAACTGACATCCATCAGAGGGATGAGAGACGATAACGGATAATTGATAAATGCCGCGGTGGGAAATGTCATGAAGCAGATGCTGCACAACAGAGATGCAACACGGTCCTTTCACACCATCTGTCAAATCGTAGTGACACGGCAACGGCGCAGCGCTGGGAAACGAGACATGGTCAGCCGTCTGAGGGCAGGTTTCATTTTCCCTGTTACATCACGGTCCAGCCCGCTGCGTAACGGATCTTTGGTGCTGACTCGGTACGCTCCATGAATGCCCTCGGCAGAATACACAAAACTAGTTTGACTGAAAAAACATCTGTGGATGATACTGCTCCAAGTGAGAGTACATTTTCTTTTTTTTTGTTGTAAGTTTTAGTTTTGTGGGGTTAATGTTTAGCAGAATCTTACCGGTGAACTTTCAATGATACAAATTTTGATGAAGGTCCACTGACACATAGGTCGAGTCCATGTCTAGGAAGTCACAAGTCAATAAAAGAAAAAAAAAAAAAAATTAAAGCTCGTCATGTTTACATCCGGGACCCATGGATCTGGAAAAGCTGTTAAAAGAAAGAAAAACATATTAGAGACTACAGCTTTGTCACAGCATGACTTGTAACTGTATCATGGCTGCAATGACCGTGATGAGAATAATGAAAATGATAAAACAATGAGAGTAAATAACGAAGGTGACATGCATGATGACTGGAACGTTAAAACCAAAACACAGCCTGCCTTTTAGCTTACTCACGTCTTTAGGAGTGCAAACGGCTTTTTGATTTAATGTCATATATGTAAATGTGTGATTTCAGGTCAATGCTGCACATATGTGCACAGACAGGGAGGCACATCTGTCTACTGCTGCATCGAAAGGTCAGGGAGATTTCATGACACAGTATTGGTAATGAGAGTCTGCAGCGATCAATCAATATCTGTAACAGCGTGCAGAGTCATTGTTGGACTTTTCATACACAAGCTGCATATCTTGTGTGTATCTATCTATATATATATATATATATATATATATATATATATATATATATATATATATATATATATATACACACAC
>JAOWBL010000011.1:600957-631195 GCA_028564865.1 Zenarchopterus dispar
TCTTTACCCTACAGTGTGAAGTGCCTCGAGGCGACTTTTGTTGTGAATTGGCGCTATATAAATAAAATTGAATTGAAAAAGGTATTGATTGAATAAATGAGGTGAAATGAGACATTAGGACCATCTGAATATGTGGTTGCTTCCACTTAGATTAATAGAATAATAATATGAGAAACAATAATAATAAAGCTAAATGAGTGAATTAGTTTGGTGATACAATACCCTCGACCACTCCACATGTAATGACTTTTCATGTCCAAGTCTAGGCCTGTGACCATGTGACCTCTGAGGTCAGCGGGGGGGTCTACCTCTGGGGCTGGATGATGGATAGATTCACACCGGCTGTCAAAGGAAGCGAAGGAAGGAAAAGATGCAGAGGAAGGCAGACTATTTACAGAGCTGAAGGTATCTGGCAGAGCAGCAACTTTTTTTTTTTTTTTCCTGCTTTATGTGTGGCTGAAGGTGCAACAACATAAACTTTACCTTGTGTTTAAATAGTTAATCCAGCGGCTGGTGATGTTCAGGGCAACAAAAGCAAGCATGTGTGGGTTTGTGTCCACACATGTAGGTACCTTTGAGCTGTAAAGAATGTCAGTGTCTGAACCGTGCACTCTTTGCATGTGGATGATTGACCTGGAGGAACGACCTCCTACTTTGGTCGTTCACACACAAGTTTGCACCACTATCCTTATTAGGACCGTTATTGTCTTACATTTATTTTGCATAGCCTAAATAATAATTTAAAAAAAAACCCTAATACCTACCTAACATCAATTCACAGCTTAGCTTTCACCCTCCACTGGTCATAACAAGTTGAGTGATTACACCAAAAAAAGGTCCTAATGAGGTAACAAAAACAAGAGCGCACTGAACTATGAACTAAACCCCATTTATCGTAACCAAAAACACGCTTTACTGTCGTTAGGACACGACGCTTATCTGTGCTAGGGTGGTGCCGTTCGCCTCACTGTAATTAGCTCCCTATTTGTTTGGCTCCATGGCATCTAAATAACAGAGTATAAACTCGAGCGGTATGTTTGTAAGTGTGAAAATAGACGCGTGTGTGTGTTGGGAGTCATTTGACTGAGGTTTCTATTTCAGTTTGATGAGGAAGACGCAAGTTTAAAAGTGAAATGATGCTGTAAATGGGAACGGAGGCTGTATTTTGGGGCCCTTTCTGGAGGACTTTAATCCTCTGAGTTGATTGTGATGCTTCAACAAGCCTCCAAAGCACTGGTAGATGGTGTTTTTAGACTTATAAAATACACACAAGTTTTCACACATAGTTTATCCACTATGAAGTTAGGGGGAAAATCTGGTAATGTGGGGTTCAGCGTCCACCTCAGGGAAACTTTGACACAAGAAAAGGACTGAGGATTAATCTGCCTGGCTCCTTTTCTTTTATATTTATTTGTCTTCTGCTACCACGTCTGTCTCCTCATGTCAGACATCTCATCATGAAGACACATCACACAAACACCACAGTGATCACCACACTACACACACCACACCCATCACTGTCTAGTCTTTTATCAGTCTTGTACTTTTGTGTTTCACATTGGTGGTTTTAGTCCTCCTAAGCAGAATTAGAAAGTCAGACATTAATAAAATATGTGAGATTAAACTGTTTAGGAGCACTGGTGAAGGACACACACCTCACATTAATGCACCATGTGAAAATATCTGCTGCAGGATTAAAATGCATATCCATCCATTATGCATATCCATTGGATAAAGGTTGCACCAAATCAGCAGCTGACCAACTAGAAGGCTGATCCTAAATTTGACCTAATGTTTTCTATCAAATGCTGAAGAAGCAGGAGATAAGTGCAATAATTTTTTTAACACCACTAAAACCAGATATTTTGCACTTATTGGCCTTAAACATAATAATGTAATGCCCAAGCAAGCTATAAACTAACTATCAAGAAGCTGTTACCATTAAAAAAAAAAAAGTTTTCATAACTTATGGTCCTTTTTTATTTTCTTTTGAATTCCAACTCATTTACAAAAAAAAAAAAAAAAAGGCTGGTTAGCTTCTAAAAGAGACCAGTGTGTGTCTTAAAGCTTTAAAAATTTCAGAGCCGAGGTGGGAAAGGGTGGAGGAAGGGATAAGGATGTGATCATTTTTCAGTGTAGATAAAGTTGACAGCAAGAAAAAAAAAACAACAAAAAAACTTTGTTTTGCTGGTCTGAACTGATAATAAAAACACAATGTTGTTACAAACAGCAAAGAAAACAGTTTATAAATGTACAACTTTAAAGTATCAGGTGGAAATGAGAAAATTCCTTTTGCCAACCATAGTTTTTTTTTTTCAATTTTTTTTTCTTTATTATTTTTTTCTTTTCTCCTCCTCAGAGTCCCTTTCTGGGGCCTTTCTCTTTCTCACATCCTTCTCCCGCTCCGCTGCTGTGATTTGCCTGTCTCCTTGTGGCCTGATGCCCAACCACTGCTGGGTAGCATTCCTCTCTCCGAGCCAAGAGGAAGCGAGGGATCAGGAGGGGGAGAAGAAAAAGGGCACATGGAAGGAATGATGGAGGGGGTGGGGGGGACCAGAGTGGGTCTCATATGTTATCGATCTGTGACCTCGATGAGGAGAGGAGGAGCAGATTTCTCCTTTTTTTTTTGCTGCAAAACGATAGATTTGTAAACGTAACAAGAAACCTGCAGAGTTTGACGAAGAACTCGAAGCCATCAATATATAACACTGTTTGGCTTTCTTTTCTTTCCCGGTGAGGAATAGAAATGACATATCCTGAAGGTAACTTATGATGTCTGCACTGCTGCTGCTGAGGTGCAAAAAACGAAAGGATTTGCTGAGAAAGCAAAATGAACTCCACCCTGCCCCGGGGCTCCTATTTCTTTAGCTCATATTTGTGTATGGGAGCTTTAGGACTCGTAGGAGCATGTGTGTGCAGGCAATACAGAGCACTTTGTGTTGGTGTGTGGTGTGTGTTGGTGTGTGTTGGTGTGTGTTGGTGTGTGGCATGTCCTTTGGGAACTGTTGGCAGATGGAGCGCTCAGACTGTGGGTACGAGACAGTTAAAGAGTTTGTTTCAGTCTGAAATTGAAGCCACACTGGAGCAGAAGAGCCACGCATGCAGTCCTTTCTCTTTCATTTCTCCTGCCTCTTTCTACTTTCTCTCACTCTGTCTGTTTTACTGGTTCAACTCTGAATAAATTATTCTGTCTCGCAAAACAATGCACCTACAAGGTATGCACCGATCTGCAAACCTCATTCAAGCAGATCTGCATTTCAGTGCATATAGAGTGAAATTGGGAATGGTCTGGAAAATTACATTTTAAAAGATGACTCAGTTATCAGAGGTATAAATGAAAAGTTTGTCACAGATTTTCATCAAAATACCACACTGATAGAGTTCAACAGATCCTTGCAGTTCTGTTTATAGCAGCTGTTGTTTTTTGGGGGGGGGGTGGGAGGGGGCGGAGTCAGACACTTCTTTTCTACCTGTTGTCCACGTTTTAATTACCTATTTTCTGCACTATAAGGCGCACCTAAAAGCCTTCAATTTCCTAAAAAGCCGACTGTGCGCCTTAGAATCCGATGCGCCTTATATATGGATCAATATTGATTAATCATGGCTACCGTAGTCAGGAGGCGTCGCCGAAGTAACAGCAGTAAGAATCGGTAAAGAGGAATTCCAATCCCACACTATTTGTGTGCGTGTTTGAAGACCCCAAAATGGCTCCTTTCAAGAGACACGCTTATGACGCAGAGTTCAAACTCAAGGCTATCAGTCATGCATCATGGGATGCTAAGTGCTAACGTTAGCTCACAGGCTGGCCCAGGCTTCTTCTCTTGTTTATTGTTAGAGCAATACAGCGCCCCCAAAGGTCTGGCATGTGAACTGATCTCTGGAAACGGCTCTCTGTGGACGGCAGAAACGGCTTCGTCTTTACTGGGCACTTTTTTTTTTTTTTTTTAAACGGCACAGAAAATAGTCTCATAGGAAAATGTACGGCTTCGTGTGGATGTAGCCTGAGTTTGACTGACTTATCTGTTTTGTTGACATTCCCTTTAGTGTAGTTTCATCTAGTGGATGCATAACGCAACCCCAGCCACTACTGTAGCTTCTATTCTATGCGCCTTATAATGCGGTGCGCACTATATATGAAAACAGTTTTCAAATAGGCCATTCATTGAAGGTGCGCCTTATACTCCGACGCGCCTTATAGAGCAGAAAATACAGTAATGATACAGCTTTGCACAGCAAACATCTGAGGTACAGCAAATACAAGACGATCTAAAGAGACACGGGATAAATCTCCGATCTGGGTCTGTGATGTAGTTTATCCCACACAATTAAACTGCTCACCAAAGATATAGTTTCAGAAATAGTTGGACTAAAACAAAATGACAGAATTATCTTTGTGAGTTTTATATTTAGTACTCTGCTGTACGTCTTCAAGAATGTTACTTTTCATGATGTATCAAGTTTAAAGCTACTCTATGGAGAAATGCTACTTCTGTCCTGAGATATAAGTGTCGCCAAGTTAGCGACTTTGTTGCTATATTTAGCGAGTTTTCAGACCTCTCTGGCAACTTTTTTTTTTTTTTTAAAGCGACTAGCGATAAATCTAGCAACTTTTTCAGGTCTTATTGGAAACTAATGTGAAAGGATCGTTTTCACTTGTTTCTCAGCAAAAAGAAAATTTATACTCTGTTAATAATCATCAAAAGATCATTTTTTAAAAATCTAGAACTATGTTGTAGCTTTAGTCATATAACACCTGCTCTACAGGTAGACACCACACTGCAGAAACAGCTGTATAGGATAGATCTGAGTGGTGTAAGGATGAGGTTTGACACAAATCTTCACCTGGTGCTGGATTTTATTTTGACCACCACTGTCAAGTTGGTTAACATAATAATAAACAAGAAAGATAACTAAATTACAAAAAATTCAAAATAACCTATGAAAACATATCAAACAATTGTACTAGGCCCTTAGCTTTGGGCTCTAGTACCCCCCCAACTAGGCCCAACTACACCTGGAGACCAAGCTCTTACTCTGACTTTATCCTGGAAGCTCCTCCAACAAGAAAAACCAACATTAATCAACATTCACACAAATACATAATAACTCCTTGAAATCCTTGAAAACATCCTAATATTAAAATATTTAAATTCCATACAAGCATAAAACATCTTAAAACATTTTCTAGCACCACAATTGAACATTATATGTAGTACCTTAAACATGTCCTATACTACACGAGGATTGGAGCTCTGCCTTGTATTGGCTTACATAAAAGATCAATCAACGACATGAATCAGACAAATCAAACATGAACTTCAACATTCCCATAAATAAACTGAATCCTTGTTACTGCTCCATATTACCAATACTTGTCACATACAACACATAGGAACCCAAATCAATTAGCAAGTGGATATCTCTCACTTCCACTTGTAGTATTATTGATAATTTATTATTAATAATTTCTATACGTTTTTAAAATTTTATTTCTAAAAGCCAGCTAGATGTAAAAATAAGATGGACTTGTACCTACCCATGATAAGCCCCTCTTGAAATAAGTGTAATATTCCATAAATCTAGTCAAAAATGTCTTGTTTTGAGCTAAAGTTTCCCTGTCAATGGAATAAGAAAATTTGACTAAAATTCTTAAAACTAGCAAATGATCTTTTTTTTTTTTCATACTTAGAAATGCAATTTTTTCAGTGTAATTGATCCTGGTGAGTCAAACATGACTGACAGAGCTGGCATTGACACGACCTTACTTGTAGGTATTAAATTTAAATACACAATCTCAAACCGGATCAGAAGATCTTTTGATCTTTTAATCTTTTCTACTGGTTCTCCTGCAGTATTATTCTATATTCGGTTCAAATTCAGCTCCTACAAGCGTTTAAGGCGTACCATGTTTCACACACACAGTGGTTTGGCGGTTTACACTACCGCCACACAAGAATATGGTTCCCTGAACATGATAGAAGCAGTTGTAGAAGATGAACAAATTGGGATGTGTGTGATATCTCTCTCTCTCTCATTTTATTTTATATCTATTTGTCTTTTACGAAGACACATCACACAAACACCACAGTCATCACCACACTACACACACCGCACCCTTCACTGTCTTTGTTGTTTTGTCAGTCTTGTACTTTTGTGTTTCACATTGGTGGTTTTAGTCCTCCTAAGCAAAATTCAGAAGTCAGACATTAATAAAATAGGTGAGATTAAACTATGTAGGAGGACTGGTGAAGGACACACCTCACATTAATCCTTTATGACCTGCTGGAGCGCCAGCGCTCCCATTCACATATCGATTTTCAAAATGGCTGTAGAATTTTAACCAACTAGCATGCAAAAATGTAAAAATATGCTCAGGTGAACTTGTTCTATGGTAGGTCATAAAGGGTTAATGCACCATATGAAAATATCCGCCTCAAGATTAAAATGCATATATATATCCATTGAATAAAGGTTGTACCAAATCATGGTACTAACCATTAAAATATATACAGAGAAAAAAAAAAGAAAAAAGGTGAATAAGTCAAAATATTTATAACGAGCAGCCTGCTGGTCATTGAGGTGCGCTCGTGACTTAAAAGCTTCTATCTACTGACTAAACTCACACATTTGGCCTAGGAGTACGTGGTTTTTGGTAAAAAAAAAGCTGAAATCTTTGACTTCAGCTAATGTTAATGAAGATAAAATAGGAAATTGAGGAACTGAAAAGCAAGAAAAAGGAGCGAGTTTGTGCGTGCATATTAAACAGGATGAAATGTCCAGGAAACAGAACAAAAACAAAGCATTTGAACATACCTGTAGTTGCAGAACAACCACAAGTAGAGAAATGAATTTATGCAAAGCCTACTGCTGCAGCTTCAAGCTGATTTTTTTTTTGTCACAAAGGTCACAGACCAAATCTTAACCTTCACTTGTTTGACGCTCGTCTCTGACAGGCTCTTGGGGGTTTCTGCAGGGGCCGACAGTCGGATGGAAACTCGGTTAAGGCAGAGATCATGGACTGGCATTCAAGGACACTTGAAATGAGTTGGGAAAGAAACAAGAGCAAGAGACACCAAATTATCTGGAAGTCTTTAAGACGTTGTGCAATTAGACCGGCGGCTTTAGGCTGCAGTGGAAAATATTTGCAGCGAAATGTAATGACAGAAAACGAGGAGGAACAGCTTGATGGGGAATCGTGAAGAACAAACACGGTGCACCGGAATCGGCTAAGACCACACACTTTAAGGTCATTATATAATAAAAAAAAAGGCATTTTTAAAAAAGTTCTATCAGGGTTTTCAATCTTTTCCTTCCTCTAGAAAGTGATTAATGTAGACTTTAGGAACGTGAAATCCCTGTTTAGTCTTCATTTTCCCTGGGCTGTGACCCCTGACCCAAACAGATCACCCAAGCGCCTCTGAAACCCATCAAACATCAGCTTGTCTAAACCCAGGCGTCCACACACACTCCACTCATCTGTTCCTCTGTAACAAGCAGATCTCCACTAAACAGGAGACTTCTTTTCGTCGGTCCAGATCTCTCACAGGCCGGACAGGCATTTCCTGTGGGTGGGACCTGAGAGCGAGAAATTCTTGAGCCAGGCACCTCCACTTCCTGTCTCTGTTAACGCCACACTGAAAGACGTACTGTCTGAATCTGAGCCAGCTAAACGCGTTGAGACACTTCTTTTTTTTTTTTTTTTTTTTTTTTAAAAAGCAGACTAATACAGAAAAATAAGGGCAGGATCACAGTGTTTTATGAAGTCAAGCTTGAGGTGTAGCTGACATGTTCATACTGTCATGCAAAAAGAAACATGGACATATAATATTCCTTCTTCTCACCTGTATATATAATCAGTCAGCTGTGAAAAAAGCTGGAAAAGCTTAACACTATGAAACTAAACATTTCCATGCACGTCCTGGTGTCAGGGTGTATTTTTAGTCGGTGTGTTTGCACCCCAGGGTGTTAAAATAGGTGTGATAAATAATCAATGCCTTCCCAGGGGTCGGCAGCTGCACCAAAGTGTTGGTCTTCGACACCCAGAGTGGGTCAAAGGAGCGCTGCTGGGGTGCGTGCACGTGTGGAAGAGGTGCACATTGAATTACATTTATATGAAGGGGGAAATTCATTACATTTAGTTTAATATACTGACAATTTGCACAACAGTCTTGTAGTTTAAATTGATATTTAATGTATAACATATAAGTTGATAAAAGATGTACACTGGTGTACTCAGTGATCAAAGGGATGTTTATGTAAAGAACCTGAATTAGACGACATTTAGTTATATTATTTTTTTAAGAATACAGAATAGAAAAAAAAAAGTGTCTGGAAATAAATATGAGAACTGATCCTTTTCTTATTGATCTGTGGCCACCTGCTGCCCCCTTCTGGCCAGTTGTGAATAACACGACTCCTCACAAGTGAAATAAAAATTTCAAAAACATTTATTGTTCAACTAATATTCATTCAGAAGACAAACAAACAAACACCTTTCTTCTGGAAATTATTCACATTTAACATGACCACCATCATCTTCCATCCACCCCAGTGGCTTTGGACTAGTTTCTCATGAGAGTCATGTGAAATTAGTTTTGCAGGTTTTATTTTGTTTATTCTCACCAATAAACCCTCATTTTTCCTCACACAGGGAGTACAGTAGCTCGATTTGTTCAGCGTATTCGAATCCAGGCCTGTGGGGAAATGACGCAAGAACCCACAGTTAAAAAAAACAAAAACAAAGTGACTGCAGTTTTCTAAGTCAGTGTAGTAGACAGGTGTATTTTCCTGAGCAGCGATCTCACCGTCCAGGTGTCTCCAGGATCAGGGGGATATTAGCCAATCTGGGCTCATTGACGATGTCTTTGAATGCTGAGATTCCAATGTGACCTTTCCCGATGTCTTCATGCCGATCGAGATTACAGCCAAGCTTACCTGCAAAATAAAAAAATAAAAAAACCCAGAACAAATAGGAAAATAGTTTACCAATCTGTATGCAAATATTTTGAGGCCTGCCTTTACCTTTGGAATCATTGAGGTGGACTGCTCGGAGATAGCGAAGGCCGACTTCCTGATCAAACTGATCGAGCATGGCCTTGACTCCTCCCTCTGCTGCCAGGTTGTATCCTTATAAGGAAAAAATAAAACAAAAAACCACAAAAGAAGACGTTAAGGCATCCCATGCATTTGCTCCAGTGCATTTAAGCAGCATGAGCAGATTTGAGGTTAATCGTGGACGACATTTAAGCTTTACTTACCTGCTGCAAAGGCATGACAGGTATCCAGACACACGCCTACTCTGGTCTGGTCTCTCACTTTGTCTATGATGCTCTTCAGCTCGGAGAACTTCCCACCCACTGTGCTTCCCTGGCCACTCATGTTCTCCAACACTGATCCCGTGAAAAAAAGAGAGAGAAGAAAATCCATTTAACTTTAATAGTTTCTACAACATCTGATATAAACTGCCAACCACATCATTAAGTTTGTGTGTGACACGACTGTAGTGGGCCTCGTCACCAACGACAACGAGGCTAACAACAAGACCAAAGGAGGAAGGAAGACTTCAAAAAAAGACAAAAAAAAAAAAAGTCATCAACTTTAGGAGATGCACCTCCCACTGACCATCAACGGTGCTGCTGTGGAGAACTTTTCCTGGACAACCAACCCCACACAGCCGGCCAAGAAAGCCCAGAGACGCCTCCACTTCTTCTGCAAACTTTCCAAAGCCTTTTTATGTGAAACTGTCACATTTGTTCTAAATGTCCTACATTTTCACTTTGATTTCCTGCTGGAGTAGCTAGTTTCTTTTATAACTAATTTACAACAGTATCTCTTCCAGTCAGCAGGAAGATAGCGTTGCCTAAAAATGTGTCGGTTCTTTCAGATTATCAACATTTCTACATAACTATGACCTAAAACCAACCAAAAACATATAAAAATAGTTTTTTATTCAGCTTGAGCCTCATACTTCAGTAATCCGTTTATGATCTCCCATTTTGATGTTTTCCTATTAAAACTCACTGGTATTACTCCGAGTTAATGGTTCCATCAATTGTGGAAAACTGAGTTCACCAAAATATAACCAAATCGGTCCAATGATACTACCTCCACCATGCTTCACAGTTGGAATGAAGACTACACCTTTCTCCAAACAAAATCCAGATTCCTTTTAACACAAAAGTTTTTTTTTTTCAAAAATCTTCCGACTTGTCCAAGTGATCTTTAGTGAATCGAGAAAAAAATTAAAATGTAGACTTTTTTTTTTCTTTTTTTGAAGAGCTGTGGCTTTTTCCTCACAGCCCTCAAAAAGCACATTAAGATTGTTGTTTACAGTTCTCTCGACAATAAATCCATGATATTATCATTAATAAATATTAGCAAGGTCTTTACTTGCTAACTTCAACCTCTTGGTTCCTTTATGAGCTTGCCTGACATTACATGTCAGCTTCACTAAATAATTTTTGTTGATCTTTCATTCCTGGGGGGAGACGACAGTGATAGTGGATTTTTCTATATTTACACATAATCAGTATCATGAGTATTGTCAGAGTCCAAATTCTTCAGAGAGCAAATGTAACCTTTTTCAGCCTGATGAGCATCACAATCGTCTCAGCCCACATTAACAAACGTGTGGAGAAGACATCCCTATTTATGTAAACAAATAGAGCACACATTCACATCTGACAGGCATCCAGTTAATAATAATAATAATATTCCTAATAATAATAATAATCATAATAATAATAAACCCTCCTGACTCCAATTCAACATCAAATTAAATTACAATCCTAAAACTCAAATATGGCATGTTGGATTATGTTCCTCAATAAACAAAGGAGGCAACAGAGGACATAATTTGGCTCATTGGAAGACATAATGTTTTGTAGAATATTTAATATCCTCGAGAAATTTGATATTCTACAAACTTTAAGTGCAACAATACATAATATTGGACAGATACAATGTAATAAAATATCATTAACAATACCACTGCATGGTAACATTTATGAAGGCTTACTCAAATGCACTTTTATTTCTTTATGCCAACAGCGAGTCATAAAAATAACCCTTTGGCCAATAATGATATGGCTCCATGGCAACTGGATAGCATGGGATGTTTGTTACTCTGCCAACCCTTTGTACCTGTAACCACAGCAGGTGTTTGCTGGTGGGCGTGGTTAATGCCTCCTGCTATCTTGTCCACACACTCCTCCGTGGTGATGGTCCCCAAGGACGAACCAGGGTGAAAGTTGTAGAGGCTGAGGCCCAGGATGCTGCAGCGGCTGAGCTCGTCCACCAGGAGGGCCCGGCTCTTTTCAAACACATCTAGTTGTAATGCAACACACAAAAAATGTGCAGTTATGTAACAACATAAGATAAATGGATGGTTGAGGAAAAAGTGAAGCACAGAGCGTGAAAATGACAAACCATCTTTAGGAGATCCACAGTTCATCAGATAGGACCCATGAGGTAGGATGTGAGACGGGTCAAAACCGTGTAGCGAGCATTGTTCTTGAAACTTTTCTGCAGCTGAATGGTCCAACGCAGGCCTCTTCCATGACCGCTGAGAACCCAGAAACAGTGCAAAACTGCTGCCACCCATCTCTACGCAAGAGTCCACCGCTTTCCATATTCCACCTAGGAAAAACAGACCACTGTGAAGATTTCACTGCAGCGTCACAAATAAGCGCCATACCAGTGTGCTCTTTTGAGTATTGTGTCAGTGATGAGGCATGAAAGGAATGACAATTGTGGTAATGCAGCACGGTGTGGTATGCTTCCTCTTTCACATACACATACTTTTTGGATTATCGTATTTTTCAGACTATAAGTCACACTTTTTTCATGGTTTGGCTGGTCCTGCGACTTATACTCAGGTGCGACTTATATATTAAAATATATAATTTCACGTTTTCGTTACTTTCACACTGACAGCCACGAGAGGGCGCTCTAGGCTTGTGTGCCAGTATCTGCTACTTCTATTACTACCACTGAAATAAAAACCCTAAACATAAACTTATAAAGACAACTGAGATCATTATGTATTTTTTAGCTGGTGTGACTCCGGAGCGACCTGTAGTCCGGAAAATATGGTAGTCAGAAATGCATCAAACTTTTTGGAAATTACTCTTCCAGGTGCAGCCAAAAAAGCAACCTGTGGTACATGCAAAATTAATGGCTGCACCCCGCCTGAAGAGAAACAGGCTTCAAAACGGTTCTTCAGAAACCAATGGGTCATGTGACCTAATACTAAAACTTGTGGGTGATGTCAGGGGTAGTCAAACTGCTGATACAGGGATAAATGCTAGTCAATGAAATTGTACATGGGGCAGGATGTTTTCAAAGTATGCAGCCAATTTGCAGAGCAATAAAAGGAAGATTGGTTGTTTATAGTATGATAATGGGACCTCAGAAGCACCACCCATCCATCCATTTTCTATACCAGTTGGTTCCTCTGCAGGGTCATGGGGGTTTGCTGGAGCCTATCAGGGTTACACCCTAGACAGGCCACCAGTCCATGGCAGGGCCACATATAAAGACAAACAACCATACTCACACCTACAAGCAACTTAGAAATCTCAATCAACCAAACATACATGTTTTGGGTCTGTGGGACAAAGCCGGAGTACCCGGAGAGAACCCATGCAAGCACCAGGAGAACATGCAAACTCCTGCTTTAAAGCAAGGCCAGTATGTGAGCATACAAGAAGAAGCAGAAGAAAAAAGGCTTCAAAAGAAGTGACGTCAAAGAGGGGTGTTGTCCCGTTCTTCTTATACAGTCTAATGTGGTCAAATATGACAGTGATGTCAGACAGATTGAACAATGCAAAGTAATGATAATTATGATGTTTTTTGTAGTTTTGAGTTTCTTTTACTGTGGGTGGAGATGATACAGTAAGTATTAAAATATAACATTAAACCCTACCTTGAATACCAACATGAGCTCCAATGTATATCTTATTCCCACGACTCTTCCTCCTCCCGTCTCCTCTCTCCTGGTTGTTCTTCTCCTCCTCTTCTCCTCCTGAAGCATCCTCGTTTTTCCTTTTCCTCCCTGCTCTTTTCTTCGGACCCATCCTGTCAAGTCAAAAGGTAACGGGAACTTTACGTCTTCGTCCAAAAAAAAATAAATAAAAAAAATACACCTGACGCAGACCCGGTCCACCTGAGCGGCACCAACAGCTCGACTTCAAGTTTTGACTGCAGAAAGTTTTATGAAGGTCAAAAAGCGTGTTTTATTCATCCCTCCTGACAGCAGCCAGCCACTCAGGAGGCGTCCACGCAGCTGCTTCACGCTGCCCATTGGAGACGCTTCATGCTGAGCAGCAAAATGGCCGCCCGTCAACCGACTGACTCCACAGCGCTTTGAAATTTAAATTCTTCTGCACATTAAGGTTTACACTATTGAAACATTAGTACTTATTTACAAACCGGTATCTCGTTACGCGGGTATAGTCGTTATTTGCCACTTACTTGACTCTCTGCTCAGGCGTCTCTGTCTTTGTAGCCTCGATGAATGCCTCAAAAAGCTAAAAGAAAAAAAAAAGAGAAAGAAATCGCACTAAAGCACTTTAGCTAAGCTAGCTAGTTAGCTGGCATATATTCATGTGTGATTCTTGAGGTGAGTAACTGGATTGCTTTTATAATTTCATGACTTGTGTTGTTATATGCATGCGGGAAGAAGGTTAATGAAATTTAATGTAATTAACGGCATTAACCGGGCTACTTGTAGCTGCTGTCAGTCGGTAACTTAGCCTATGTGGCTAACGTTCATTAGCCGCGTTTGTGCTTTGGGTAATCGGCCTCCTGTGTGTTTGCTTTTCAGTTGGGTATCAAACTTTCGGTTGGGTGACGGATGATCTTGTTAACTTGTTAATGTACTCGATGTTCTGTCCGGGTATTTTACGAAACGACGGGCTTTAACCGGTCCGACATATTTCGGACTTAATGAGCTCACGGTGAAATAGTTCACGTATGTGTAAAGCTGTATTCGGTTCTGTTTCCGCTTGTATTTGGGTTCTGTTCGCTTTGATCAGCCCGGTTTCGATTTTCGAAAACGCCTTTTTTTCGTTTTTCGTGAAAGCCTCTTTTTTTTTTTTTTTTTTTTTTTGGGTTTGGCGTTAGCTTTCGTCAAGCTAATGCCGTTGACAGGACCGATGGCAACTTAATCTGTTTAGGTACGATGGTCATTTCGAGGGGTTATTTGAGTTGTGACAGGTGGAAATAATGTCATAATCGGATCTGTTTATCCAGGCCCGAGGTTAGAAATACTCCTGGAGCGATGACAGCTTCGTTTCCCGTCAGTCCTGCATGTTGCAAGTATAAATGGCTCAAATCAAGAACGAAACCGAATTCAGAAAGACACAACCCAGATTCAGCAATACACTTTTTACACTGTTTAATCACTGCTATTAAAACGTACAAATATGGGTCTTTAGGTCTTGTGCATTGTGGTTGTTTAATATTATGCTACATCAGTGTTTCATGCAAACCTTTTTGGCTTTGCACGAGTTAAAGTTATAAGTCTATTTTTCACACTCTTTTCACAAAGCCATTAGTAATAACATAGGTATTCAATGCTAAAGTATTACATCATGATTCATATGACAGTGCGTTCTTTGGTGATATTGGATTGCATTTCATGCTGTGAGAAAATAATAATTGTTCGATTGTCATGATTTTCATAACCTAATGCAGGTTGAGTCATTTTGCTGATAAAATTAAGCCACTTGTAAAGCCTCTAAATCAGGAGTCTCGAAGTCCAGTCCTCCGGGGCTGCTGTCTTGCACGTTTTGGATGTATCCTTGCAGCAACACACCTGATTCAAATTAATGATTGCCATCAGCTTGTCAAGGTCTGTACAACTCAGTTAATGACACTGTCATTTGTGTGATCGTGTGCAAGAAAACGTCTAAAATATGCAGGACTGCAGCCCTCGAAGATTGGAGTTCGAAACCCCTGCCCCTCGTGAACTGAACCGGGAAATATGAGAAGCTTGCCAAACTTTTCTTGCTTATATGCACCATAACTCTAGCTTGGCCCGTCATTCAAACTCTTTCTTCTTTACCTGTGGATAGACATGCAATCAGTCAGAGAAAAAGCATACGATGTAGGCAGAGCAACAACCAGACTAGTATTAACAAAATGCGTCCAGAAATGGCGTGCAGTGCAATAGAAATAGTGGTGAATGCCATTTGTCGCTTTTACAGTAAAAACTTGCTAATCCAAAGCAGTTCTGCAGCATTAGTTGTTTTGAATTGTGGCCCTTATTCTTCGTTTGATAAAACCAGTGGTTCCCAAACTTTTCTGGTGGGCCCCCCCTTTGCTTTATAAGAACATTTTTCGCCCCACCATACACACACACACATTTTGTTTTCAAACGCCATTTCAATTTATTTCACACTTCAGCCTGTTTTAAATAACTGGTATAAATAAAAGTAAATTACAGGTTGGAATAAAATAAACTACAACCTCTTATAACAAAACAAACTACATTTACAGTGTAATTATTTCAATTGTAATTGTTTATTGTGTAACAGTATTGTTTGCTGTCAGTGTAATTATGTTCAGTGTTTACAGGTTTCTTTTTTTTTTAAATTATTTTATTTTTAACCAGTGTCCAGGCATTCATTTTTTTTCATCCATTCATACTACACCACTCCTACTTTGGGAACCATTGGATCATACTCTGAACTGGGGGACGGGGGCGTCTTGGAAAAGTGTAATAGAACAGCCTCTGAACCCAGAAACCTAGGCAAGGTCCATGTAAACCGGATCAGGTGAACTGACGTTACGTGAACATATTTGAAGTGTGAATATTCAGTCTTCAAATGTTGAGCAGGCGTTGTCAACTTCCAGCTCTTGCTTTAACGCCAGAGTGAGTCATCACATAAATCCTGTCCCCACCAGCTGTGGGGGTAAGCTGTAGTTGGTTTGGTATGTTCTGTACTGATGGAAATGCCTGTAAATGTGAGGGACACAAGACCTGATTCATGTGAGAAAGTTTTTGGGTATGGTTGGCCAAGCTAGTACTCTGGTTGCTGCTCATATTTTGAGCAGCATTCAAACTACGAGCTCTCCTTACTTGGTTTTACCAGTTGTTCATTTGGGGTTCACAGGGTCATGATATATTTGATATCATTGTCTGCCCTAGGTATTGACCACAATTTTATTTGCTCATTGTAGATAAACTGGTGGTAAATTGCTTCACAATGATGAAATTAAAGTCACATTTGAAAGTCACTGACTGAACAAAAAGTGTTCACTTATTTACTGGTGAAATTCTCACCATATTTCGAAATGTCGTCGTTTCTTTAGAAGAGAGGAGTATCAGGTCAGGAGCAGCAGTTCATGGAAGACAAGAAAAGGAAAAAAGAAGACAAAAGGAAAAGGGAAGCCTCTCAGAAGGTGAGCTTGTACATCTTGATGGGTTTCTGTTGATAGTTTTTAGTATTTTAGTGTTGTACAGTCAAATGTATGATTATGTCCCTTGTATTGACCTACATGGTAATACCTATGATGTGATGTCAAATCTTTGCTTAAATCATAATGTAGGACAAATAAGTCCTTATAGAGGATGAATTAGTAATGGTTATTCTGTTTTTTTCTAGGTTACAGAGCAAAAAAACAAAGGTAAGCCATGCCATTATGTTTGTGCATATGCTTCTGTATACTTTCTAAGTGTTTACACTGTTATCATAGTCACTTCTTTTTCTGAAAGTTTACAGTGTTGTGTACATATTAATTGCAGTTAACATCACAATAACATCTAGATGGATAATGTAACACTCTAAAAACAACTATTTGTCTGTGTTTTGTGAACTTTGTGGGCTAGTTGCACTGCCTCTACTATAGGTTTCTAGTTTATCCTGGTGATAAAGTCCTGTGCGACGTGAGACCCTCACATAATGTCTTAAACTCTGTTTCACTGTCCTTTGGACTTGTGATTTAACCCGCAGTTGCAGTTCAACCTGAAGTCAATTGCATTTTCTCTAAATGAAAGACCAACAGAAAAATACAGATTTGTAGCGTATTTGGCCTATGCTGGGTCACGGTGCTGGATTTGACCTGCTAGGCGAAGACTGTCCCTCTCTTCCTTTGCCATCAGAAGATTCATCAGCAGGAGTGAAATCTCCTGGCTGATTGTTTCTAGGTGCAGGGTACATTTTGGTGCATCGAACTCCAGAAGTCTTCTTCCAAAATGTATTGAAATTGCCAATGCTGGTGAAATTTGCTGTCAGAGAAGCTGCATTTAAATTAGCTGGATGTAATGTCTTTGCATGTATGTTCACGTGAAATACTTGTTTGTGGGCATCGTCGTAGTTTGCAGCTCTAGACATCTTCGGCAATGATTCTCACAGTCTCTTTCAAGCTCAATATGTGTGTCAGTCAATTAACCTGTACCTGCTCCTATCTACTGGCACTTACAACTGCAGACTTTAATTACAGTCTACCAGTAGATTGTCTTACGTTTGACTGATTTCATGGGCACGAGTGTGATTTTTTTGTGTGTAGATTTTGAGCCTTTCATGATGTCTATTTTAGCCTAATAATTGTATTGGTGTCACTGTTGTGGAGTCTTTTTTTCGTTGAAATTGCACAGATTTTAGTGGCTCATCAAGGCATGTCTTTTCAGTCTTTGTAAATGTAGCCCTTTTCGGATCAGTACTTGTCAATAATTATGATCCAAGCATTATCCAGACATCCCTGATTAGATTGTTAAAATGAAATGATCACGTTGGTGCACCTTGAAAACCTTTAATGACAACAGGGTTCAATAGATGTTGTTTTATTTATTGCAGTTAGGGATGAGATTGTTTAAGGCATTTGGATAACAAGAAAACAGTGAAAATAATTTATTCTGTCAAAAAAAAATCTTTTTTTTTTTCTTGTGTAATGAACAAACTTTAAAGCCCATAAGACTACAAATACTTAGTTATGTCAAGTTAAAAACCCTTTATGACTATCTTGTTATCACCAACAGGATTTGGCAAAGTACTTCCCATAACCATAACTCCAAGACTCTTTTAAGATATCTAAATAATTTAAAAACTACTGGAAGTGACTGAAGATACCAAGTTAGTTGGTTTGAAAGACGAGGATGGATCTCTAGGATCAGGGGGATAGGTGCATCTAAATGATTCACTGTAGTGACACCTGAAGGGAACAGCCAAAAAGAAAAGAAGACTGGAGAGCAGAGAAATGAAATAAAGCTTTGTGCACATATGCAAGTCTTTACGGTCCATCACAAATCACACATGGTCACACATTTGTAATGTTAGCTTCTCACTACTATTGCCTCTCAATATTAAACTCATCCATAGTTTCAAAATCATCCAATAAAACCATTAGATTTTATTGAAAAAGGAAAAAATATCGCAATTTGATTAATTTCTGAAATTCATCCCCACAGTAACTGTATGCTGAGCAACCATTGGCAGCTTAAAGTAGTGAAATTTTTAGAGAGTTTTTAGCAATTTCTGAGATATTTGCGCTCTGGGTTTTAAAAAAAACCACAAGAAGCATGTTTTTGGTTGTTCATTTACAATTTACTCTCTCTTTGTATCACAAATGGCAAAGTATGGCCTGAATACACCCACAAAGACACATGCATGGACTCATAGGTTTGTTTTTGTTTTGTTGTTTTTTCTTTTTTCTGAATAAAATCGGATAGGTGCACTCAGGCAAATGCTTTATTAACTCCCATCCCATCCTGTTAAATGTCCTACCAGAAACTACCATGGATAGCACACACATTGAAAGAAACTTAACTCTGAATTGCTCTTTCAAGATATATTTGGCTAAATAATTTCTTTCATTTGTTAATCTGCTACTCTGCATTTCCCTTCTTTCAGTGCCAGACTTGACAAAGCCGGCTTCTGCCCACTCTCCTGCCACTCAGAACAGCTCTGCCTCCCCCAGCCCTGGACCCCACCCTTCTGCTTCTCCAACCCCAGCGACCTCAGGCCCTGGCAGTGCTGCCACCCCGTCTCAGGGCGGCAACAATGCCAAGCGCCTGGCAGTGGCCAACGGACAACCCAGCTCCAACACCAGTTCTTCCTCCACCGTTGGCGGCCCCAGTGCTGCTGGAAATAGCAGTACAAGTAGCGGAGGCGGAACTCAGGCGCCTCAGCAGCCACCACGCTACATGCCAAGAGAAGTGCCGCCACGATTCCGCTGCCAGCAGGACCATAAAGTGCTACTGAAGAGGGGTCAGCCACCACTGTCCTCAATGCTGCTGGGAGGTGGGGGTGGAGTAGGGGATGGTCCAAATGCAAACATGGCTGCTGTCTCAGGTAACAGTTAGATCAGGTTGTTCAGTTGAACAAGGCTTTGTGGTTCAGTACCTGTCTTTTTTTTCTCTGTTCATATGCTTGGGAAAGACACTTAGATATTCAAGAGGTCAAAAGGTTGTGATATTAAAAGATATCTTGTGGAATTTGCTCTTACAGATTCTGGCATGGCATCGTCCTCAATGACCCCCACCTCATCATCAGTTGCTGCTTCTACAACTATTTCCAATTATGCAAATTCCATGTGGGGGTCAAGCTCAGGCAGCCAGGCCTCCTCTCAGGGCAGGGAGAAAGTCATTGTTGATGGCAACGACCTAGAGGAGTGGCCGAGTATAGCTGGCAGTGATGGAGGGAATAGTGGAAACAACGGAATGCCTGTGAATAGCATCAGTGCCTCTGGCAACCAATCCTCACCCACTTCCTCATTCCCTTTGCCCAATGAATGTATGCAGTCGTCCAATAGTGTTGCATGGGGGACGACTGCCACCCAGGGTCATCTTGGAGGAGGCACTGCCGTAGCTGCAACTGGGCCTCTGCTACAACAGCCCTCCTCACTTTCCAAAGCCCCCGCTGTGCCAGGGAGCCATGATGCCAATGGCCCCGTCGATGGTAGCAGTGGGATTCCAGGTGCCAACTTCAGTCCAAATGCCAACCCTTCGGCCTGGCCTGCCCTGGTGCAGCAAGATGGCCACACTGCTGCAGGGGAAGGACTGACTTCCTTTCATCACCAGGGCTCTGGAGGGTCTGTCAACAACTCTGCTTCCTTGGGCCTGGGAGGCGGGGCAGTCGGGGTGCTAGGGAGTCACCCATCTATATCTGTGAATAAGTCAAGCACCCATCAGCACCAACTTCACCAAATGCAATCTAGAGACAGAGAGGTGGGAGGAGGGAAGTGGGACAGTGACTCAGCGGGACCAAAAAGTGCAGGGGGAGAAAGGATTGAGGGGGGAATGGACCATGGTGTGGGAGGAGGCAGCATGAGTGTGGGAGACCACAGCCTTGCTTCTTCATGGAGAGGCCAGCCTTCTTGCCCTGCAGCTAACTCCAAAACGGGTGCCTCAAGGACTGATGGATGGGAGACTGGTGGAAGTGGGGTATTAGGAGCTGCTGAAGGGGATAAAGGGACCTCGGGTTGGGGATATCCTTGTTCCACAAGTGGGGTTAATGCTTGGGGCAATGCTGGGAATGGGGGAAATGGTGGTCAAACCTCCGGGGCATCTCAGGGAGGGTGGGGGTTTTCAGGGGTAGGAGGGGACAGAGTTGCTGGTAGTGACTGGGGTGGGAGCTCTACTGCTATTGGTGGCGCTAATCCAGGAAGTGAAGAAATGGGAGCCTGTAGTAGTAATAGCAGCAGTAGTGGAGGAAGTACAGTAGGCAACCCCCCTGCTGCTTCTTCCTCTTCTTCAACCACCACCACTACAAACAGAGTCTGGGACAATCAGAAAGGAGAGAGTGAAACAGGGGAATGGGGTGATGGTGCAGGAGGACAGGGAGGGCGAGGGGGATCATCATCTAGTGGTGGAAATTCCAGAAATGGAAGTGCGCATAGCAGCAATCGTCCTCGCCGACAGGCACTTAATGCTGAAGCTGCCTTACAGAACCTGCTTAATCGGTCTGATTTGGACCCCCGGGTTCTGTCGAACACAGGCTGGGGCCAAACTCAGATCCGACAAAACACAGCCTGGGATGTTGAGGATTTCTCTGGACAGATCAAAGCTGGAACTTCATCATCTTCTTTGAAACACCAGTCTTCTGTTGGTGGTCCTACTCAGTATTCTAGTGGACCTAGGACCCTAAGCACTGATTCAATGGGTCCAGGGGTTAGCCCCTCCTTGGTTCCTTCTACTGGGTCCTCTGGAGAAGGCTGGGAGAGCAGTAGCAACAGTAGCAGTAGTGGGACCTCTTTGTCTGGGAGAGCCCCACCACCAACATGTTCCAGTATGAGGAATTTTGGTGTTTCACAGTCTGGGCCAGTGACTACAACTGCACCTGGTATGGGATCAGGGGTAATACCTGGGGCCGGCCAGCAGTCTAAGGCTATGGGCTGGGTTGGAGGAGGAGTTGGGTCTGCAGATAGCCATGAAGCCAAAGGTTGGGGGAATGAGGAATGGAGAGGCAATAGTAGAGGAGAGAAAGGAGGATGGGGTGATATTGGCCAGCAAGGTGAGTCAGTGAGTGGAGGTTGGGGAGGAAGCCAACAGGAGAAAGGGGCAGGAGGATGGAAAGAAGTTAGGGGGGGTGAAGAAGGAAGTGGCTGGGGATCAGAACCGAAGGTTGGGTCTGGTAAGGGTTGGGTTGAGCAAGAGTCCAAATCAAATAATAGTGGTGGAGGTGGATGGGGAGATGAGAGGAGGAATGGAGGACACTCAGGTGGAGATTCGGGCGTGAGTGGTTGGGGGAGTTGGGATGATGGTGCTCCCCGGAGGACCTGGGGAGCAGGGGACACAGGAGGAGGTGGCAATGGGGGTGGGGGGATTGATTCAGTTGGAGGCATGGGGTCCAAGCCCAATCAGAATTGGAGTGGAGGAAACAAAATGCATCAAATGCCAAACTGCCAGTCGGGCTCCATCTCAGGCCCACAGGCACAACTGCAACAGCAACAATCACAGCCCCACAATCAGCATCCACAGCTGCAGCAGGCGTTGGACCAAGGGGCTATGCAAGGGGGCGGGGGAAGGAAACTTATCTCTCAAGCCCAGACACACAACCAAAGCTCAGGCTGGACCTCGGGACCCATCCCTAGTGTCTCCGGAGGTGGAGGAAGTGGATCTGAACCAAGCGGCTGGGAGGAACCATCACCACAGTCTATAAGCAGGAAGAATGAGATAGATGATGGAACATCAGCATGGGGAGACCCAACCCATTACAATTACAAGCCGGTCAACCTGTGGGATAAGAACAGTGGTCCTGGTAGCCAGCAGCCTCAGGGTCAGCAGCAGCAGCAGCAGCAACAACAACAACAGCAGGGACCTCCAACACAGTCCCAGTCCAGCAGACACGCCACAGCAATCGGAGGTAACGGACACTTAACTGTCTTATATTCGGTTTTCAAGTTTTTCTTGAAATTACGAATACGTTTTGGTAGTTTTCAATCAAAAATCACAGTTAAAGTGAAATTTCAAAGCACATCCCGAATTTCACTCGACTGGGCAGAAGTCAGAAAAACTCGATTCTGTGTTGAAACAGCTGTTATGCAGCTTATTCAAAACTTTGTATTGTGGTTTAGTATAACTAAACAACAACTTAGTCACAAAAAGAACTGCAATTTAGCCGGCTACCTAGTCATTTCTAGCGCCACAATTATAGTCGTCTTTTACCGTACTGTTTCTTCAGTGGGCATAGCAGCATAGTTTAGCCAGTGTTAAATAAACAATGGGAGTAAACGTGACCTGTGTGCTGCTATAGTTGTTGACCATATGCTTTGATTTCGGATCAGATTACAAGACATCAAGGCAAAAACCCATTAAATAAAATCACAAAGACGGCAGCAGCCATAGATTTGCACCATTACAAACACCCTTAACCCTTTACGATGTTTCAAAAATACCTTGTAAAAATTCAGGTGGTTCAGAAAAACCTTGATTTTTTATTTTTTTTATTTTTTTTTTTTAAATTTTATTTCTTAATCTCTGAAGAAACTCGAAAGATGAAAAGAAAAACATTCAAGAGGCTAAACTCTGGTTTTATTTTAATTACTGAGTTTGCCATTTAATATTATAGTAGAATGTGTGGTGGACAAGATGCGTGCAACGCTTCAGGCTTGAAAGGTAAAAGTAAAAGCATGTTGCATCAGGTGACAGCACTCTAACAGGGTAGGTCTCTACCTCGACGAATTCCTCACCTTTCTCATGTCTGTCTGCAGAACCAACAGGCTGGGGGGGGACTTCTCCAGGTAGTCCTACACTAGACAATGGCACGGCCGCTTGGGGAAAGCCAAGTGACACTCCTACTGGGTGGGGAGATCCTGATGATGCTGGAGGAAAGACAACTTGCTGGGGAAACCCTTCTTCAAACTCAATCAGATCTGGTCAGAAAATCAATTCAAAATTAAAGCAACAGCTCAAAGTTATTTTAAAGTGTCTGTCAATCTAATGATGTATAAACAATTTAAAATGACATCTTTGGAAGTTTATTTAGACAACAAAAGCTTTTAAAAAAACTGGCATGCTTAAGCGTTAAACGAAAACCTAAACCAAAGTCGGTTTTCTCTCAACCAGTAGCTGTAATCAACTCTTTTTATCCTTCAGGCTCAAAGTCTATGCAAGATGGCTGGGGGGACAAAGACAGCTCAGTGACTGCCTCGCGTCACTCAAGCTGGGAGGATGAAGAGGAAGGAGGTGGCATGTGGAACAGCACCGGGTCCCAGGGAAGCAGCTCCTCGTGGGGGCAGGGAAGCAGTGGAGGCTGGGGACAGGGTCACCCTGGGAAGAAGCCCATCAACAAGGTGGGTCACTGATGGACAGAATAAATGCTGGTGAAGAAAAGGGAAAGCCTTTCTGTAACGTGTTGTAAAGGATTTTTCAGATGTACATAAAATAATCTTCTTTTGCCTGGGCTTGAAGTTTTATTTTATTAATCAGTTTCATCTGGTCAATGTTCAGGGTCCACTGAAATCCGGTGGAGGAGATTCATGGATGAGTCCTATCAACAGACAGTTCTCTAATATGGGCCTGCTGGTAAGAGGATTTTTTTTTAGTATTTTTCTCATCACGGGTTTTCTTTTTTTTAATACATGTATAAATGCATTTATGTTTTTACTCCCTTGCCTACTTACTCGCTTATTTATTTGTTTAGTGTCACACTGAAATACAGACACTTATCAAGTCCCAAGTGTTCTGCATAATGACTGAGCTCTTAATAGTGATGATGATTATAGCCTTTCCTGTTGGACAGAATGATGATCCCAGTGGTCCAAACATTGACCTGGCTCCAAGCTCTCTTCAGGACAAAAAGATGGAGGTGGAGAAAAGAGGCATAGGAATGATTGATTACAATGGAGATTTGAGGAAAGGAGGAAGAGGAGGAGGAAGTGGAGGGGGAGTGATTTATCGTCCTCCCGGGTCTAAAGAGGCAGCACCAGTGGATCCTGGGCAGTACTATGACAAGGTATCACCTCACTTCCATTTTGTCAGTCTTCGTCTCTTATGTCTTTCTCACATCTAGATAACATTTTGTCCTTTACTGCTATTTATTTCCTCTTGTGATTCTACTTTCTTCCTACCTTTTTTCCGTCTGCCCAACTTCTCCTTTTCCTCCTACACATTTCATCACTACTCAAATTGGTCTTCCACTGGCTGTCACTCTGACAGCCCTTGCATTTGATCAATCAGGATGGGTGCCTTGGGGAGGAGGGTCCTTGCTCTCTGTACTCACCACCCACTGTCTACAAGCCCCATACCCTCTTCAACCACTCTATCCCCTTTAGACAAGTAAGATAATCACTCCTCTTGTTTCTGTCCTGAGAGTTGTACGTAAGCTTCTTGTACTTGTTCGTAAGACTGTCATGAACGTACCCCGAATCCTTCCTCTGTGGTCTACTCAGTGACTTATGTTTACTGTGTACTGTATCCATGCTGTGACGGCTTTTAACATTTCTTTTTTTTTTGGTTTTGATCACAGGGTGGTCACAGTATCTTCGGCAGCACAGGAGGGATGACCCAAACAAGACATCAACCAAGTATCCCACCAATGAACCAGTCCCCTGGGATACGAGCACAAGTGCCTCATCAGTTCCTGTCACCTCAGGTACTTGAACGTCTATTTGTTCTGCGCTCTGAATTCTTCTTAGCTAGTATTACACACTTGCCATCGACATGCATTAAATTTGATTCAAGATTTATGGCATCCAATGAGAGATCAACACAGTTGTCATTATTTGATCAAATAAACATAGTAAATATTGTGGAGATTACAGTAGGTGCAACTGTTCTCTAATTAGTATATGGTCTCAAGAAAAAAGCATAATCAATAGATTAACCAACTATAAAAAAAAATAGTCGTTAGTTCCAGCCCTCCTTAATGCTATCCAATAAAGATATTTAAAAACTTCTGATAATCAAATAACAGTCAAGCTGCAGTCATTAAAAAATAACACAAAAACGATGATAAAAATCATCTGGTTCGTATCAAGTCAACGTGAGGTGAATACGGCCTCAACATGACAACAATAACAAACAAACACGTTAAACTGCATTATCATTTATTTAATAAAAAACTAAACCTAAATGTCAAAACATGGAGAGAAAAGGTTAAACCATGACTTGATTAATGGTCATCTATAAAAGAGCAGGTTTGAGGAGTTTGTTGGTTTAGGGCACTCGTAGGTCAACACAAGGGAGAGGAGGAAAGACATCAGCAACTAACTTGAGGAAGCAGTTTTTGTGCACATCGAGTTTGGTTGGTTGTAAGGCAGTTTCCAGACAATTTGGAGTCCATCACTCTTCAGAGAAACGTTTCTCACAAGTGGAAAACATGGACCATGCACTAAGACATTGATCCCAAACACGCCAGAATGAGTAAAAACTGACGGTTAAGGTTAGAAAGACAATAATTACATCTGTGTATGGTAACAGGTTGCTTGCTGTTTTCTGTCTCCAGGTGCCAGGCTCTGTGCTGAAGCAGATGCCCCCTCCCAGTGGGACCATGGGGAGTGTTAGTGGTGTGGGAGGGGTGGCAGGAGTCGGGGGAGGTGTGTTTCCTCCACAGCTGTCGCCTCAGCATATTGCCATGCTCAGCAGCATCTATCCACCCCACATCCAGTTTCAGCTGGTATGTAGCACTAGACGTCTCTGAAGGCCTCTCCAGGTCCTCATCACAAGTCTGTCAATTAAGAATATGGTTCATGATGAACAGTATGTGTTTGTTCTTTTCATACAAATGTTACAACCAATGTAGAGACTATAGATGAAGACTGACAGTGACGATTGTCCCCACCCACCCTTCTATGTTGGTGTCTCACTGCTTGCCTTTTGTATCTGTTTTTTTTTTTTTCTGCTTGTGTTTGTTCAGGCTTGTCAGCTCCTCCTCCAGCAGCAGCAGCAGCAGCAGCAGCCATCACAGCAACAGCAGCTGCTGCAGAACCAGAGGAAGTTCACGCCAAACGTGCGGCAGCAAGCTGACCCTCAACAAGTAAAAATCACACACACACACGATACCACGTTTATTTTTTCCTTTTTCACCATCCAGAAAATGACTTTTTTTTTTTTTTCTCCTCCCCTCCCCTTTGTCACCTCAGCTTGCTCGGATTATGGCAGTGCTCCAGCAGAGGCAACAGCAGGCCGGGGTTTTAGGTGGAAGCTCCAAACTCTCTCCCTCTCACCATGGTGGAGTGGGTCCCAAACTGCCTGGGGCTGATCCCCTGCCCCACCCGGGCCTGGCTGCATACTCCGGTGAGTTGAACTTCCTAATCTGTTTAATCTGTCATGATGTGCTTGTTAAAATCAGCGTAGCATTATTTATTTCTTTTTACTCTTAAATAAATCAAATTCTTTGCTGTTTGGTTAATTCTTTGCTGTTGGTCATAGTACTGCCCAGGATCCACTGGTGCTGCTTGGCAAATGCTCAGATATTAACAATCCTCTTGATTTTTATCTCTTTTCTTCTGAGCAGGGTTTGGTTCAGGGGTGAACCTTCCCAATCTGGACTTAGGTGGCTCCATGGTTGGGGGGCCTGGAGCCATGAAGGATTTGGGGAGTCAGCAGTCTCGTTTCAAATGGATGATGGAGGGAAACTGTTCTCCCGACTCTGCCTCACCTGAGAATGCGTACCACAAAAATGGTGAGGGTTTTTATTTATTTATTTTTGGACAAGACGAGATGTGAAGGTGATTTAGTAAACCGTCTAGTATCAAGTGACATAACACACCTTCTTTCTCTGGGAACCTCTCAGGTCCTGTGACCCCCATAAAGATGCCAGCAAGCTCACCGTACTCCAGTTACGACATGATGGTTGGAGATGGGCTGAGTGACAACTGGCATCGCACCCCTGGCAACAAGATGGGTACCAAACCTACCAACACACCAAGCTGGCCCCCTGGTTAGTGGCGGTTTGTTAATAAAGAAATAGCCTGATAAAGGCAAAAAACAAAGTATGAAGCTAAACTAGATTTTCTATCAAGTAGATCGACAGTCGAGGAAGCATTATGTCTGGAAAAACTTCACATAGGAGCTGTGGTGTTTCTCATGTGATCACTGACTTCCAGGGTAACTGTACTCATGTTGTTTGTTGTTGTCGTAGAGTTCCAGCCCGGTGTGCCGTGGAAGGGAATCGACCGCGTCGACCCCGAGTCTGACCCTTACATGACCCCCGGGAGCATGATGGGAAACGCAGGGTCCCCCAGTCTTAATGATACAGAGCACCAGTTACTTCAAGACAATACAGGTGAGCACTTGCACGATGGTATATCTTCAGTGAGTCGGACTTGGCGTCCCTTTTCTTGTTGTAAAGTCAAAAGGCCTTACTGACCCAATTATAAAGTGACACCCTCCCGCCCCCCCCCCAGCCCCCATAAAATGATCCTTCTCTCTATTTTTCGAGGGAAAATGTAGCCCCTTGATGACCACTTGATAAACCTTAATCCTTCCTGTGCACCAGCTGAGGCTTCACCAAATCTTTCCACTCACTATTGACCCAAGGGAGCCTTTTTAAATTATTTTTATTTATTTATTTTTTTAAATTTTATTTGTATTTTGTGGCCGGTTACACTGTTGGCGTTTTTAAAAACAATGTTTTGGTGTTTGCCATCACCATGGGAGACCATGGTGATTGTTGTTGCCTAGCAGCCGTTTGATGACTCAGCACTTTTACACTTTTTTTCACCGTCATCTTAAAGTTAGTATAAAAACGTCTCCTTGGTTTCCACACTCGTCCTACTTTTGAACTGCTTTATTCTGGATCTCACCATTTTCCCCGGGAACGTTTATGACGTTATATTTATAGCTCAACTTGTTACGGGGACTTTGAGGTTGCTGGCACGACGCCACCAGCTGTTGTGGATGTAATGGTCTCAGTCAAGACCTGTCTTTTTCTTTCTTTTTTTTTTTCCTGTTTTTATCCTTTGGGATTTTACAGGAAAACGATGTTTCTAGTGTTGGCTGTGTGTTTTCTTGTGCAACTCGTTGTGAGTGTCACACAACTGTCCCACTCATTTCAGGTGTTGGAGCAAATGTCTTGCTGTTACCTTTAGTTGCCAACGGTTACAGGTGAACTTTACAGCTGTTTGCACAGCATCAGATGTCATAAACACTTGCAGAAACTGCACATTTTTGGAGAACTAGTCACTATTAGTAGGTCACCCAGCTACATTTTGGATTTGTCTGTGTCTGATGAGAACCTCCAGATGCTTGTGGAGTCAGTGGCGGTCCCATAACACAATTATGCAAATAAAAATCAGTTTGTTTTTTTTTTAAACACCGCCATAAACTATGGATTCTAATTTATCAATAAAACACAAAGTGCAAGTGATCTTTTCAACAAAAGCTCCCTGAAGCAGTGGTTCATTTCTGTCTAATTTGTATGACAACAGTATTTTGGTAACACATATGTCGACTTGCTTTGTATTGTGTTGTGTAACAGATTGATTTTTTTAATTTTTATTTTTAAATCAGCCTGTTGAACATTGTTTCTCCCACCATGAGCAGGATAGTGGTGCATGCCTTTTATATTATCAGTTGATGGACTTGTCAGAACTCATCACGGCAGCTGCTTTCCAGCATCATCAGTGACTCCGTCAGATACGGGAATATGGTGAATATCGTCATCTTGTGCAAGACCTGTTATTAAAAGTAGATCACTTATATTAAGTTAATTAAAGGACGGTTTCTTGGGCGATCTCCCGCAGAGGAACTGTGTGTTCTCCATCGTCTATTTACTATTTATCTTTGGTGATGACTTATGGCATGTGATTTTTTTTTTTTTTTTTTTTGCTGGAAAAAGAAATAAAAATCTGAGCTTAAACAAGAAGTGCTTAGAGGTGTAACGCTCCAAGGGAAGAGGAGAGCAGGTGCGCTGCTTTTCCTCTGGGAAAAATCCTCAAAACTGCTGGTGCTCAGAGGGAATTTTTTTTTTTTTTAAACAATAAAAAAGGACTCTCAAGACCTGATGCTGAAATGGTGTTGTCAAAAAAAAGTTCAAAGGAGACACTGTAACTGCAGAGCCAGGTATGATTGCTGGGGTGTTTTTAATCCTGCTGATATAAGTGTTTGTGTGTTTTGTTTGCAGATCCCACTCCTCCCCTGAACACCTTGCTGCCTTCACCTGGTGCCTGGCCCTTCAGTGCCTCAGACAGCCCCCTCAGCAATGCACACAACCCAGGTGACCAAACACACACACACACCTGCTGGGCTGATCTGATGCTCTATCTTTATTTGTTTTTTTGTTTTCTCCTCTTATTATTAGTTTGTTTTCATGAAAATTGTTTTCCCAAAGTACAAATAATTAAATATTTTTGTATTAGTAATTCACAGTTGGGCTAATATTTTTGAATATCATTCACATACTTCGTTTAATTTACTGAAGGGTTTTAATTATTCTTATTTTGAATCTAGTTTGCAGTCAGATCTCATCAACATGGAAACTCGGTATCTGAAATGTCGCTTGCCATGCAAGACTGCAATAATGACATGGCAATAAATTTAAATGATACGTTTTAAAGTCCACTTCATCTTTGTCTTCTTTCCACAGCAAAGTACACAGACTACAAGACCAGCTGGCCCCCAGAACCTATTGGACACAAGTCTTGGAAAGCCAGTCGGGGCAGCAGCCAGACCCAGTTATCCCGCCCACCTCCAGGCATCCCCAGTCAGAAGCAGCCGTCGCCTTCCCCCTGGTCCGGAGGAGCTCCTCGATTGGCCGGTCGGGGCTGGGGAAGCGGCTCAAGCACTTCCGGTAACGCTGCAGCCTTTTTTTTTTTTTTTTTTTTTTTTTTTTTTTTTTTTTTTTTTTTTTAA
>JAOWBL010000011.1:631295-650235 GCA_028564865.1 Zenarchopterus dispar
TAGCGTCTTCCAGCATATTCAAATTTTCCCTCTCTCTCAGTGCCCCCTCTCGCGAGACTAGTGTGACGCGACCATGCCTTTTTTGAGACATTTTGACTTGTGTGTTGTTGCTTTTTTTTTCCTCAATATTTGCCAGAATAACAAGGTGATTGAAGTAGCTGTGATAAGAGCTGAACTTGAACTTATGAGAGTAATTTTGGGAGGTTTTGAGAGACGATGAGTGGGATTGTTTTTGCATGCAATTTTGGAAAACCCTTCATGTTTCTTTTCCTCTGTTTTGGCTGTGCAGGCTCGACCTGGAGTGATGGCAGCTCTCGGGAAAGCTGCTGGTTGGTGCTCAGTAACCTCACACCACAGGTACACACACCCACATTCACAAAACCAGTTCACACGCAGCTCTTTAACTACTGCTTGTCTAATCTTTCTTCATACATCAAAAAAAAAAAAAGATTTTTTTTTTTTTTTATTAAGTGTATTTTTTTTCTTTCTTCAGATTGATGGCTCTACTCTGAAAACCATCTGCATGCAACACGGTCCGTTGTTGACCTTCCACCTCGGCCTCACCCAGGGAAGCGCCCTGATTTGCTACAACTCCAGACAGGAGGCAGCCAAGGCCCAGAGCGCCCTCCACATGTACGTCTGCCTGCTCTGATAACATCCTTTTATTCTCACTCCTGTAATCGTCACGTTATTGACGTCTAAAAACAGCAGCTGTTGAACCAAAGTCTTCCTGACAACTCCTCTAAAGCTTGAAAATCCATTAAAAAAATATTAGTTAAGACAAGTTACAGGCACCAAGCAGATCTAATGTAAGAAAAACTATTAAGTTTTGACCCAAAAGTCTTGAACACAAGACGTGAAACTGAGTAGCAGGACAGCAAAGTTTATTCCCAACATTATTGACGATAAAGACGAAGAAGCTAAAAGTAAAACCAGTGGAGCACCGTTAGTGGTCTCCGTTGTCTTTCATCGGCATCAGCGATGGAAAAATGATCCTTTATTTTATGTCACTGACGACTGAGGTTTCAGACATTTGATACATCTCTGAAGAAGTACACAGAACAGAGCAGGAGATGCTTCACATATCCAGAACCTCTTAATCATGTTTCATCTCATAAGTGCAACCTGCTGAAAGCAATCTTCAGAGCAGCCATTTCACAGCTGACATCTGATGCTGGCTCCATGTTCGGTCTGACTGCCCACTTTTTATTACCTGATGTACCGTATTTTCCGGACTATAAGTCGCTCCAGAGTATAAGTCGCACCAGCTAAAAAATACATAAGTTTATGTTTATGTTTTTTATTTCAGTGGTAGTAATAGAAGTAGCAGGTACTGGCACACAAGCCTACAGCGCCCTCTCGTGGCTGTCTGTGAAAGTAACAAAAATGTGAAATTATATATTTTAATATATGTCACACCTGAGTATAAGTCGCAGGACCAGCCAAACCATGAAAAAAGTGCGACTTATAGTCCAAAAAATACGGTACCTGCTTTCATTGGCAAAAGTAGAAAAACTTCAAGATTTAAGCTGTCAAGTTTTGTGTTCTGTTGATTAATGTACTGCAGAGTTACACAAGCCACCACCTGACTGGAGTTGTTTTTTTGTTCGTCAGGTGTGTTCTGGGTAACACCACCATCTTGGCAGAGTTTGTCAGCGAGGAAGACGTAGCTCGCTACATTGCACATTCCCAGGCAGGAGGAGCAGGAAGCGGAGCAACCGCGGCCGGCTCTGCAGGCCAGGGGCCTACTGGAGCCTCTACCGTGGGGGTGAGCAGTAACGGAGGAAGCTGTGAGAGGGGTGGAGCAGGATGCAGCACCGGAGGAGGAGGAGTGGAGGGAGCCTCCTCGGGAGGAGCAGGAAATGGAGGAGCCATGTCTTCCAGCTCAGGGTGGCAAAGTCTGGAAAGCACAGGCAGCTCATTGGACCAGTCTACCACCCCGGGGCCTGGGCTGGGAATCTTCACCCATTGGAGCAGCAACGGGACTTGTGTGGGTGGAGCAGGAGGCGTGGAGGCCAGAAGGCAGGGTCTCTGGGGAGGCGTGGGTGGAATGAGCGGGGCAGGGTACCCCACCAGCAGCCTCTGGGGTTCTCCAGCACTCGAGGACCGCCACCAGATGGGAAGCCCCGCATCACTGCTGCCAGGGGACCTGCTGGGCGGGGGGGCCGACTCCATCTGAGTGGGCCTGACTGACACGCATCTTTTACACCCGAGTTGTTATACATATGTCACGCTCTACATCTATTTACAAGTGGAGATGACGTGAAACGAAGCTACACTGGTGATCCAACGCAGAGACACTCGAGACATCAAACACACGTTATTGTCACATACACATTAAAACCGCTTAACTTTAAATGAAGACAACAGTAAAACTTGAACTGGGGGAAAAGGTGAAATCCATTAAACTTTTCTTTTTTTTTTTTTTTTTGTTTGGACTTGACTGGATAACTCTGTCTTTTTACTCTAAATCCCACCACCGGCATCCAGAAATCCAATCACTCAGGCATGCACTGCAGACAGTCTCAGTCAGTCGTACGTGGAAACAAGTTTAGCTATTGCTGTTTTTATTGTGTCAGTTTCTTTTTTCTTCTTTTTTTTTTTTTTTGTATCACTATTTAATGGTCAGATCTCAAATTCACACTTGCAGACTGAGCCCTCATAGACCTGACTGGCATATTTCCGCATTCCAGTTTTTCCTGGAAGCTCAAGAACGAGAGGAAGAAAAAAAAAAAAAAAAGGAGTTTGTAGAAAAGTCGGGACGGCGTCACACTACTGAGTCCAACGGCTGACCGGTTTTTCGTGGGTACTGACACATCTACCTTGGTGGAAATATGCCATCACAGTGGGACCCAGGGTGACTTTAAAACAAAACATCATTAGCCAAACTTGCACTATATGCCTCTGGGTTTGTTTTTTTTTGTTTTTTTTTGTGGACTCATCCTCAACAGATCCTTCCATTTTTATTTTTTTTAAACGGAGCTACAACACATCAACTAAAGACCTTTGCAGGATAAAATAAACAAACTGTTACAGCAGCAGTGGCCTTGGCTAAAACCCACCGGCCGCCCACCCGTCACGTCGGCAGCGTCACACCCTCTCACCGCTCACTCACCGCTCTTACATTTGACAAGCAAACGCCCTCCCCCTCCTCGGTGTACGTCCGCTGCCGTCGTATTTTGTGTCTCAAGACAAACTAAACGTGTGAAACGATGTGGACCTTCAGAGATGTCATTTTCCCCCTCCTTCAGAGTCTGACCTTGTATTTTTTATCATACTCAAGATCTCAAGTTGGTTATATATTGTCATGATGTAATTATGACTCGGATCCCTTATTTACTCGCTGTACAAGGTGCCCTCCTGCCTGCCTCTGTTTGTGTGTGTGTGTGTGTGTGTTTGTGTGTGTGTTTGTGTGCATGAAAGGAGTGTTGACAGTCATTGGCCAAATGGAGGAGGATGTGATGAAGATGACGGCGATATCGCAGGTGTCTGTGTTATGCTACTATGCTGAATGTTTGTTTTTTTTTCGTGTCCAGAAGAGATTCATGAGATATTGTTGTGTGTGTGTGTGTTTGCACATGTGTGTGCGAGTGTTTGTGTGTATGCTTGCCTTTTTTTTTTTTTGAACACTTATCGGCTCCAGCCAGGGAAGTGAATAGATGTTAATCTGACGGCTTGAATTAAAAGAGAAAGATGGAGCCGGCGGATGTCAACACGTCTGTCTGGACATTGTGATAGCTTAAAAAAACAAACAAACAAAAATTTAAAAAAAAAAAAAAAAAATCAAGAACATTGGCACTATTGCATCTGTCTCTTATGTTGTGTGTTTTTTTTTTTCTTTTTTTTGTAAGCAGCATTTTTGTTCCTAATTGTGTTTTTTTTTTCTTTCTGTCAAATGCAATAAAAGTAATGTTTTGTTTTTAAGACAAAGCAACCAACTGAAGGCATTCGTGTAAACATGCCGCGTCCTACTATACCAAGCTGAGCTGGAACAGTGTTTTACAGACACGTTAAAAACATTACCTGTTATGTTTTACTGTTTCATTTTTGTTATGTATCAATTTAAATTAAGTCGGTCTTTATTATCACTCCTGTTCAGGATGTTTTCATTTATTTCAGATGTTACAAAAAAAAAAGGAGAAGAAGTTAATTTAAAGCAGAAAAGAACAAGATAATAAAGGTTGAATTGAAGTCTGGTCTTTTTGTCTCTACTTCCTTTATTTTGCACAATATCATGCATTTTTTTATTATTATTTAGTATTTTTTTCTCTCTCTTCTCTTTGTTTGAACTTATTTACTGATCTTTCTGGGTTTTAGTTGTCATTTGGAATCAAATCTGTAAGTCGAATTTATAAAATATTTTAAAATTTTGACCTAAAGCTATAAAAGACATTTTATAAAGTGTTTTTTTGTTTGTTTTTAAATTCAGCAGTGATGGCAAAAAAAATTGAAGCAAACTTCAGTTTTTTTATATAAAATTATATTTTAAATTTTTATTTTGAAATTATACATATATATACATATGTGTGTATATATGTATATATATATACGTGTGTGTGTACACACACAAATTTTATATATATATATATATATATATATATATATATATATTCAATTTTATATATATATATATATTCATTATATATATATAATGTGTGTGTGTGTGTGTACACACACACATGAATGGGAGGATTGCCAGGCTTATGCGAGACGATCTTTGAGAAGTGGATGGAGATTCTATATATATATATATATATATATATGTGTGTGTGTGTGTGTGTGTGTGTGTGTGTGTGTATATATGTATATTTACATATATATGTAGATATATATATATAAATATATATATATATGATGATGTATATGTATATTCAAGTACAGCAAATTTACAGACCTTTAATGTAAAGATGACCTAATTTCACAAACTATATGGCAAATGTAGTGTATTTTTGAATTTATTGACACCAAAAAAAAAAAAAAAAATCAACAGGACTTTTAAAATTTTAAAAAAAATGTAATTATGTTTTATGTGAAAATAATAATAGTTCATTGTTCACAAGGCTTGCTTTATATTGTATAATTTTTTTCTCCACAGGTAAGTAGTAAGAAACACATTAAAAAAAAAAAAAAGTTGTCCTTCTCACCTGGCTGTAATTTCATCTGATCAACTTTGACAACTTACACTAAACAGATCACTGCTCTAAGGAATTGACACAGAATATTTTCTTTTGCACACTTCTGAAGTTTTACATTTAAGTTGTATATGGTAAGGTGTAAAAGTCTCAGGCACCCCCAGTCTTTGTGTTTTATCAAAGTTTTAATGACATTCGTGTTTATTTTCCAGTCACTGAAAGAGAAAAAAAGATCAAATAAAATAAAAAATAAAGAACCTTTGGTCTCTTTCACATAAATAGACGAATCCTTATTATTATTGAAAACATCTGGATGTGATAGTCTTTTTGAAGAGGCTAAAATTTGTACTTGGTCATGATGGAAGTCAAACTAAATACTGACTTTTACTGGAGTCAGTTTGTTCTGAACTCTGTTTTTTTCTGTAGATATTCCAGGGTCTATTATTATTATTATTATATTTATATAATATAAGATATATATTATATTTTTAAATAATAATAATATATTTTTAGGAAAATAATCCTCATGGATTTGGTTTTTGGTTAGTTCCTGTTTTATTTTGAAAGTCTGTGTGCCTGTGTTTAGTTATAATTAGACTTCCCTTGCTTCCGTCTGTCCTGATTGTTTGCCCCTGTGTCTCGTCAGTCTTGTTTTTATATCCTGCCTTATCTTTCCCTCCCTCCCGTCCGTACTGTCCATATACCTGGATGTTGTTTTACCTGTGTGTTTTTTTTTTTTTAAATTTTAATTATTTAAACGGTTCCTGTTTGTCTTCTTTTGTTTCATTAAATAATTTTTTGTTTGTTTGTTTTATGTCCTGGCACTATCTCTTCTACATCATAATAGATTAATATGATTTCTGTTTGACTTTATCAAAATTCACACAGACTAGGTCCCTGTGTATGCCTGCTCCACCCTGTCTGTTTTTATTTATTTATTTTATTGATATTTACATATCAACCAGGGTAGAATACCTACTTTGAAGATTAATTGGGTCTGTTGATGTAAAGTCATCTTTAAGTGATGTTTATGATGCACTTGGTGGTTTAATCCCGACAAACATCAGCACGAGTGGGGTGGCTTTAAGACAATCCGGGCATCTGTGGATGTCTGCGGATGACATCATTGATATTGTGAATGGTGTAAACTGAGGGAGGACTGGGCGTGGGGGGGAGACGGAGACGAGCAGCAGCCACGCAGGGGAGACAGGAGCGGACCTCCAGTCCTGGCGGCTTTCTCCGGAAAAATAAAGCAAAAATCGTGACACCGGGAAGCCTCCGGACGCGGGGGGGTCTCGCCAGGCCAGCTGTGCTTTTTTTTTTTTTTTTCTTCTTCTTTTTTTTTTTCTTTTTGGGTGGTGGTGGTGGTGGTGGTCTTATTTTTAGGGTTCGGGTCACGGAGCTCGGAGGTGATGAGCCGCCCGGAGCCGCGTCGGCACGTCGCTGTCCACGGTCCTGAGTGAGACAGCGCAACCGAGTGACCACAGAGCCGGTGAGGAGGAGGAGGAGGAGGGGGGTGGTGGTGGTGGTGGGGGAGTGTGTTTGCGGGTGCATGCTGGATCGTGGAGGTGTCTGGAGGTGTGTGCGCGTGTGCGTGTGTGCGTGCTCAGGTGATCCGGAGTGATGGTACGTCTCTTCAGAGGTTCTGTCTGGAGGGTGCGGTTAAGGACCGGGATGACTCGGTGTTTGGATTTTATTATTATTATTATTTTATTACCAGTCTTGCTGTCTGCAGTAAAATGCATGAAGTGTTGATTTGAAAACATCACGTCATGCCGGATTTATTTATTTATTTATTATTTTTTGCAGGCTTTTGCTGCAATAGTGGGTTTCAGTTTTGTAACAGTGGCGATGGAGCAGCTGGAAGAAAAACGGTCTGAAAAACCTCCTGTAGCCTTTGGTAAAAAATGCATCACTGGTGAAATAACTTAGTCATTTGATTGATGCCACATAAAAGTGTCAAGAAAGAGTTGGTGAAGCCTCATCTGTCATTTCATGCCCGTTTCGTGGCTGTGCTGATGGATGAGGATTAAGTGAGGAAAATAGGAGTCATTCCCGTTTTTATCGAGGGACTCCAGACAGAAATGAGGAGTTTATTCAAATTTCATGTACACAGAACCAGACTCCTTTGAAGTGTTTTGGGAAGTGTGTGAGATGCTGATCCAGCTCCCCCTGCAGCCGTGAATTAATCACGTTACACAACTACACCCCCCCACCCCCACCCCTTTACCTAATTGACATGATCTTTATTGATATGACTTTTATAATCACATCCTCGCCGTGTTAAAAGCAGCAGATACAACAGATCACCTCTTCAACGGCGATCAGCCACATTTCCTCTCACTTTTTATTTGGTGAATTTCTCCCAGGCCTCAAGATTTATTTCCCCTTTGGCTCGTGGCGTTGAGTTGTAAGCTCTGCAGCTTTGCACCACAGTGTCCTTTGATTCTATCGATCACCTGTGATTGATGACCGCTTTGTGCACATTTGTGTGTGTGTTTTTAACCCTTCAGTGAGTTGAAAAGCTTGGGAGCAATGGAGTTGCGAGTGGGGAACAAATACCGGCTCGGGAGGAAGATAGGCAGCGGATCATTTGGAGATATCTATCTGGGTGAGAACCTGAGCTTTTATTTTATTTATTTGGCTGCACTAGCTACAGCTGTGTTTTTTTTTGTTTTTTTTTTAACTTTCAGCTGTTTTCATGCTGTAACTGCAGCTCTTTTTGCCTTACTCCTCCCATCAGGCTCAAACATCGCTACAGGAGAAGAAGTCGCCATCAAGCTGGAATGTGTGAAAACCAAACACCCACAGCTCCACATAGAGAGCAAGTTCTACAAAATGATGCAGGGTGGAGGCAAGTCAATTTTACAAGGTTGCCCTGACGGTCAGTGAAAAGTTTTAAGGCCATGGAGGGGTGTTTACTCCTCGTTTGCCTTTGGTTAGTCCCACAGATTGTATAAGAAGAACTGGACAACCCCCCTGTGATGTCACTCATACCTTATGTCAGTCACAGTTTGTTTTTTTTAGCTTTTTTTTTAGCTTATGCTAACCTATGATGCTAATTAATATAGCTTTACACTCGTTCTTATTTGATCTGTGGAAACGTCCTCATTTCAAGGTGCTGAAACGACATCCAGAACCAGTTCTGCCAGAGCTGAAACAAAGACTAGCAGAACTCGACCAGGACTCGTGGTCACGTAGCCAGACACAGCTGATGCTAGACTCGGTGTAGTCAGGTAAACCTTCTGGCATCGTGACCTGATCCTGATATGATCCACCGTGGATCCATGCTGGAGGAGCTGTGCTTTACATAATTTTGTCTGATGTGATATAAAAGGTTCACCCCAACCCCTGTCTTTTTTTTAATTTTAAATTTTAAAGATGCTAATTTCTGCTGCAAGTTTGCACATTTTGAATGGATTTGATGCCAGCCCCAAGTGGCCAGTCAAGGAACTGCAATTTTTCCTACTTCCTCGTTTGCTTCAGCTCGGAAGTTTGATGTATGAAATACAGATTGCGCCCCCTGGTGTTCAACACAAGGAAGTGTTTTTTTTCTTATGGAGGGTCAGGTCCACGTTTATCTTCACTATGTTGAGAATCTGTGATGAAGACAGCTCAAGGTTAACGTCCAACCGCTCAATATGGATTAACTGGAGCAGTTTGCGATGAAAGAATCAGTTAAGATCCTTCAAAAGACATGTGCCAAGTTAGTTAGGAACTAAGTTTACCTTTAGAATTTTTTTTAAATCTCTTATTTCAACTAAACAAAAATAATTTAGCTTAATTAAAAATTGTCTTTGTTTTTTTGGCAACAAATAGTTTATTTACGCATTTACCAAAAGGTAATTTCCGATACTGTTTATTTTCCATTCTGTGCGATTTTAAACGTCTCTGTAGCCTAATTTCTTTTATTTCCTCTCCTCCCACAGTGGGAATCCCATCCATTAAGTGGTGTGGGGCGGAGGGTGACTACAACGTTATGGTCATGGAGCTCCTTGGCCCCAGCCTGGAGGACCTGTTCAACTTCTGCTCCCGCAAGTTCAGCTTGAAAACAGTCCTACTGCTGGCAGACCAGATGGTGAGATGGTCAGACCAATGGACATTAAAAACACAATAGTTTTTTTTTTTTAATTTTATATATATATATACACACACACACACATATATATATATATATGTGTGTGTGTGTGTGTATATATCTATATATGTAAATGTATATATGTGTATATATATATACATATATATACACATATATACATATATATGTGTATATATATGTATATACATAATATGTATATACATATATATACACATATATATATTATATATACATACATATATATATATGTATGTATATATATACATATATATACATACATATATATATGTGTGTGTGTGTGTATGTATATATGTATATGTGTAAATGTATATATGTGTGTATATATATGTACATATATATACACATATATATAAATATATACATATATATGTATATATACACATATATACATACACACACACGTATATATATATATACATATATATATACACACACATATATATATACATATTATATATATATATATACATATACACACACACACATATATATATACATATATATATGTGTGTGTAGTTGTGTGTAGGTAGGTTTGTTTGTTCCTTTAGACCCAGAATGAATCATCCCCTCACAGTTCTTCATGATAATTAATCACTCTGAAAACTTTCACTATTCTGTAGCGTTTAGCATCAATTTGTTCCTTGAGTGTTTGCAAAACTTTCAGAATTAGACAAACAATAAAATCAACCGAACTGAAGAAATGATGTTGTTTCTGCACAAACCACAAAATAATCATGAGCTCTGCAGAGACTGACACGAACATATCGGGGTGTTGAGTTTGTTTCCTGTAACATCAGCAGGTAAGACGGTTAAACTCACAGCTAACATCTGAGTCCACGATTACACCATCTGTTGTTAACAAACCCTCCAATCTCCAGGTTTTTAAGCATTGTAGACATCGATTATCCACCAGGACAATATTCAGTTATTCAGTTTAACTTACCTGCAGGTTTATTTTTACACCAGGTGAACCGCAGGCTGGAACGCTGCAGAAACTTCAATAAAAGGATCATCTTATTTTTCTATTGGCATCATCAAAACCTGAAAGTAAATTTAATCTAAAATCCCAGAAGCTTCTTTCCAAGCCTGAGACGAAGTCTATTACCTCAGTATTTTGGCCTCGTCCCCAGCGTCTGATCTTCCAGGAGCTGTTTTAATCCTTCTTACATCATTCTTTAGTCTACAGTTTGGCAGATTTGTTCATCCCGTTATCTCTTGGCTACTTTTCATAATCGCCGTACCTGGTGTCGTTGTACCACTCCTCCAAGCTTCTCCGTTGGTATTTTCTTCTTCTTCCAACGGGGACAACAATGAACTCTGCTCCAAATTATAAAGTGACACGTCAAGATTTATTTTTCCCCGTTTCAGCATTATTTTTCTTAGTAACTATTTTCTCTCAGAGCTACAAAAGAAAATTCAAGCAGGTGAAAAGTTGTTTTAGTAGAGACTTTTTTTTTTTTCCTCTCAAAAGATATTTCCAAATGGTGTTAAAAATCACAGAGCCAATATAGAAAGGAAAATAATTAACTTTTATCAAGATACGACCAACAGCCATCCACTTCTGCTCTTCGACTGAGCTGGCTTTTAAATTTTAATTCTTTTAAAATAGGCCTACTTTGCTTTTAGTCACTTTTAGGTCGAGGCCATATATTTCCTTGGAGGTGATGGTGAATGAGGGTGGATATATACATATATATTTTTACACATACATATATACACATATATATATATACACATACATACATATGTGTGTGTATATATATATATATATATATATATATATATATATGTGTGTGTGTGTGTATATATATATATTTACAGTGAAATACAGCTGTATTTATATGTATTTAAGCATGCAGGTTTTTAGGAATCTTTCAAGATGGACTCAACTTGCTTAACAGGAAACTTAATTCTTATACCTCAAGTCAATCACAATATCTGAAATAAAAATGTCCCCAAATACATCAAATGCTGTATTTACATATTTTATTTTACAAAAGATACATTAAAATAAGTCTAAAGTCTTTGTAAAATGACTTTCAAGTATTTCAGAAATGAGCCCCAGATGTAAACTTGTCCAGGTGTGAGTTTGTTTGTGGACTTGAACCAACGACCCGTTTCCCCGTCTCTTCGCTGCAGATCAGCAGGATTGAATACATCCACTCGAAGAACTTCATCCACAGAGACGTGAAGCCTGATAACTTCCTGATGGGCCTCGGGAAGAAGGGCAACCTCGTCTACATCATCGACTTTGGCCTGGCCAAGAAATACCGTGACGCCCGAACGCACCAGCACATCCCCTACCGCGAGAACAAGAACCTCACCGGTACCGCCCGCTACGCCTCCATCAACACCCATTTGGGCATCGGTAAGCCAACGCGCACACACACATAGACGCTGAATCAAGACTGGATCCTTTAACATGTTTCTTCCTTTCTTCTCCCGTCCTCTTTTTCTCTTCTTTTTTTTCTCCACAGAGCAGTCGAGACGAGACGACCTGGAGTCTCTGGGCTATGTTCTCATGTACTTCAACCTGGGTTCTCTGCCCTGGCAGGGCCTCAAGGCTGCCACCAAAAGGCAGAAGTACGAACGTATCAGCGAGAAGAAAATGTCCACCCCCATTGAGGTGCTCTGCAAGGGATATCCTTGTGAGTAGAACCTGGATCTTCTTAAATTACTAAAAAATTTTTTAAAAAAGTGTCTTTGACGCCTGCCCATGTTTGTCTTCCTCAGCCGAGTTCTCGACCTACCTGAACTTGTGTCGCTCGCTCCGGTTCGATGACAAGCCAGACTACTCGTACCTGAGGCAGCTCTTCAGGAACCTTTTCCACAGACAGGGCTTCTCCTACGATTATGTCTTCGACTGGAACATGCTGAAGTTTGTGAGTTTCAAGCTTTCTCCGCTTGAGGAAAAGAAAATCCCGAAAGCCGAGTCGCTCGTTCCTCGAGTGCATTCACACCTGCGCTCCTCACCTGGTGTTTCAGGGGGCCAGCCGGACAGCAGACGACGGGGAGAGGGAGAGGAGGGAGGGGAAGGAAGGGGAGGAAAGAGGTGGAGGAGATGGAGGGGGAGGAGGAGGTGGAGGCCAGAGAGGAGCTGGAGGACGAGGTCTGCCGTCTGGCCCGAACCCTTCTGCGGCCAACAGAGCGAGGAACGAGACGGACGCCGCTCCGTCCAACCCGGCCACGCGTGGGGTCCAGCAGTCAGGTGAGGAGGGGCTTTGTGGTTGCTACACAACAACAGAGAAGAAGAACGTTCATTTCAAGCGTCTATGTGTGCGTCTCCAGGTAACCGCTCTCCTCAGGCGGGTCGAGCAGAACGGGCTGAGCGAGAGAGGAAGGTGGCCATGAGGCTTCACCGCGGGGCCCCCGCCAACATCTCATCCTCTGACCTCAACGCACGCCTCGACCAGTCGCGCATCAACGCGCCTCAGGTAGGAGGATCACCAGCTGACACCTGTCGAGCGACCGTTTGTTATGAAGCGAGATTTCAAGCACAGATTTGTCCTCGTTATCAAAAATACGCAAAAAAAAAAAAAAAAAACACACCAAAAGAAAAAAACTTTAGTTCCCACATTTTATTTCCCAACATGTTAACAAACTAAACGAAGATGAAATCCACCCATATTAGAATTTTATTTTATTTTTATATATAAAAAGGGATTTTTACTGCTTTGGATTGATGGTTTCCACTCATCTTTGCACAAATTTGTAAATTAGAAGTACAGATTAGTAAAAGTAGAAAATGATACGAAAACAGTATAGACTAGTACTGGAACCTGGACATAAGCTGTAACTGGACTTTCTGGTGGTTCGTGGTGGTTCAGCCACATCTGCAGAAACATCACCAACTTTTAGGGCTTCTCCAAAGAGAGAGAAGTTTTTGCATCCGTTCATGCAAAAACAAAAGTAGCTTTCAGTTTTAAGGTTTTACGAGTCAGGACACAACAAAAGAAATAATCTGGTTCTTAGCTTGTCCTGAAAGGAGATAAATACAGTCTTAAATAAGCTATAGCCATGTCATTATTAATTTAATGAATATTACTTCTCTGCTTGATGACATCAGTTTCTCAGGTCGTTCGTTGGAGGAATTTTGGCCCAGTTTTCTTCACAGTATTGCTTCATTTTATTGAATTTGCAAGCATTCATTTATGCACAGCTCTTTTAATGTCCCATCACAGCATTTTAATCAGGGGGAGCTTTTCAGCTCATCGATTTTTTTTCCTCCTTTTTTTTCTTTTTCAGCCATTCTGTTGTAGATTTGCTGATCAGCTTGTGACCGGCCAAGTTTTAATTGTCAACATTAAAAAAAAAAAGCCTCTCCTTGGGGTTATCTCAGTGCTTATAAAGTCAAATTGTGGCAAACTGCCCGTACCATCAGTCCTCCACCTCCGTGCTTGACAGTCGGTATGAAATGTTGATGCTGATGCGCCACTTTTGGTTTTCGCCAGGCTTCACTCTGCATCAGACACTCTGACTTTGGAGTAATCTCACTGGGAGGTTCTCAACTGTCCTGAATGTTCATAATCTTTATCACTATAGATTGATTGATTGATTGATTGGAAATTGCTGATGTCTTTCTTTTTAGTGTTATGTTAACATACCTTGATGCTCCAAAGCAACAAAATACCAAAACCTTGACTTTATTACACTTAAAAAAAAAAAAAACTTGCTGGTGACCAATACTTCTGGCTTAGTTTTTGTCTAATTTGTAATAATATGGGTTAATATGTAAAATCCTTTAGTTCATCACAGGTTCAATTCATATAATTTGTATTCTTATTGGGACCAGATGTTTTGTCTTAATGTGTAAAACCTTGAAATTGAAAGACGATGTTTTCTGTTTCAAGTGACTTCACTTTACGCTGTTCAGTTTTTTTTTGTTTGTTTGTTTTTCGGTAAAAATAAAATATGATTCACATAAATCTAGGAGTTTTGTTACTAGTGATTCTGTAAGTTAAGTAATTTTTTTGTCGTTTTTAGTAGTTGTTAAAACGGCACAAGGAACCAGCGATCTCTATTACTAGATCATATTGGCTAGCTTTGAAGGCGACGTGCGCATAGCGACGCCATTTTGAAGAGTGCTGGTTCACATGTAAACAAACAGCTCTCAACAGACGTGTATTTTACCTCGTTCGTGATAAATAAATAGTCAACCTGATTCAACTTTGCATTACTGAAGCATATCTAAATATGACTAAACATGAACATTACTACTTACTTGTGAAAGGAGATGCCCTGCTGTCTGAAGTGTTAGCATTAGCATAGTTGTAGCAGCCAAAAGCTAAACACTGGATGCCTTTAAAATGATAATTCCCTTGGCTGTTTTTGCTAACCGCCTTGCTTGTGAACAAAAGTATCTTTTTTCAAAATGGCGGCACTGTTGACACGTCAAAAGTCACGTAACGTCCAATCCAGTAATAGAGATCATTGCAACGAACGTTTATTGCTTCTTTAGCTCAGTGGCTCCCCCTACAGGTGTGGAGGTTAATGTGCCTTTACGTCGCTGTCCAAGATTGAACTAATCGAGGTCTCTTCTTCTGTCTGTGTCTTGTTTTATTTGCCATCATTGCTTCATGAGTGTCTTAGTTGACTCTGTCATGATGACTTTTGCAGCTCTGTGAGCTGGTTTCATCGTTGTTCGAGTGTGATTTTTGTGCTATAAAGTCATGTGCAGTTGTTGCAAGAGACGATCCGAACCGGAGTCCAAAGTTATTTTAGCTGGTCTTTGCCGATAGTAAGGTCTGGAGTCCACGAGGGTTAGATGACGATTCCTAAAACTAACTTAATATGTTTTTCAAATACAATTGAAACTAATTATTTAACATCATAAAAACTCCTGACTGACTGATCCAGACCTTCACTCTGTGTGTACAAATCAAGAACCAAGAAGACTCTGAACTCCATTAATTTCCTCATTTTCCCTCCACATGTAGGTCAGTGTGCCATTTGAGCATCTGGCAAAGTGAGTTTTTCCTCGGTGGCCTGCAGATCAGTTGCAGGTATGGACACACAAATACACAAATACACACACCAAAAGTGCCACCAACCGGCGGACTCAGCTGACAGGTGCCTGCTGAGTTCCTGAGTTCCTGCTGGCCATGAAGGCCACCATCTCCAAACGAGCCACCTTCATCCTGAACTCTGGTTCCAACAGACTGTTAGTATTATAGACAGCTCAAGGCACATTATCTTTAAAATAAGAGTGATTTTTCAGTTTTAGCTCTTTCAAACTTTATGTGAAGTACTAGGTAGCCAAAGTGATGGCATATTTGACACCATAGACTGACAATATAGCTGTCACTCAAAATATATAGAAATGTCCCTAAATATGAATACATTTATGGCTTTATATAATTTTACCAAATATTATTAATGATTAATTAATATTACATTAATATTACTTAATATTATTTTTATTTTTTTTTAATTTTTAATATTAACTAATGCTAATTAATATTAATATTATTAATAATTAATATTGTAAGATTGTCATGGATGTAAACTCTATCTGCATATAGAAACCACTTTAAACATACTTAAAGTCTGGTACAAATATGTTTATGTAAATATTCCTGCCGTGAAGTTGAACTTTAACATGAGGGTCAAAGTGTTTCGACTCAGCCGACCCCTAGTGGTCAGTTAAGGAACTGCATTTCCGTGATGGTCACAGTTGATCAAGTTTACGCCCAGACTTTTCTTTTAGGTCTGAAGATTTGGCCAGTTTCTGGTTTCTCAAATGATGGTTTCACTAACACACATTCCCATTAATAATGCAGGAAGTTTTCTTAAATGGTGGATTTTTTCCACTATTAGTTTTCGTCTATGAAGTCTTGTTCAAGTGTAGTAATCATTAGGAAAGCCTGATTTTTAAGACCAACACTCAACATGATTCAACACCTGCTGCAAATAAATTGACAGCTCTTCTGTAACATTTAGGTATTTAATAATTTAAGGAACCAAAATAAAAAAAAAATTTTTTGCTTTATTATTCTGTTTTTCTGCAGCTGAAGGGCATCAAGTACCCCATACTTTTCTGAAATGGATGAATGAGCGCATGAATGAGTGAAGGAGAGGGAAGAAGAGAAGAACGGGAGGAGGAAGAAGAGGCAGCGCTGCGTCTCCTGGTAACGGGGAATCGGGGCGTCCGTGTGCCCGTCAGTTTGCGGTGACGTGAAGAAACTCCAGGCTGGAACTGTTTGGTACCGCTTTTCAGGTTGCAGCTGGAGGGTTGTGAAGTGGGTGAAACAATGCACAGGCACCTTTTCTCCTCTCTTATTCAACTCATAAAGCTCCACTTGCAAAAAAATAAAATAAAACAAAAAAACAAATAAATAAAGGGAGAGGAAGTAAGAATATCAAAATGCACAAAAAGGACTAAATTTAAATTACTCTGTGTGTAGTTAATGCATTAATTACAGAAATGTAAATTTGCTGATGTTTGAGCTACATCTGCTGCTTCTGGTATTCTTTATTATAATTAAACTCATAAAAACAACCTTGGAAGGGAAACACAAAATAAAAGCAAGCTTTTCATAGATGAGACGGGAGATCGCTGCAGTGTGAGCCGGGTTAGAGGACCGGAGACAGAACGAATGAATCAGTGGATGGGAGTCAGGCCACTTTTTGTCCATCAAATCGTCTGTCCGTGCTGTTGTCTCGAGTGTTTGATTTCGCCTTTAGCTTTGCTTTAAATGATCCGAGGAAAGGACTTACGGAAGAGGAAAAAAGTGGTGAGTTGAAGGTTGCTGTTCTTCAGCACATTCGTCGCTGTCTTACCTCCAGGTCAGACGGAAACTGAAAGTGAAAAAGTTTGCAGGAAACTGCTGTGAGATGGATAGAAGAAGAAGCCTTAGCCCAGCTTGTAGTTCCAGGTGTGAAAAGACTTGAGAAGTTTTAAGACCTTGGAAGTGAACAAGTTTGGAGTTACATTTCTTTTTTTTTTTCATTTTTCTTTTTCTCTGACATGTAAATGTGTAGATACCTTTTCCCAGAATATGACAGATTGATTAAAGATGGGGCTGGAAAGATAAGTACAGTTTCACCTCCTGGCATTCTTGGGACACAAAATGAAACAATAAAATTTTATTAAAAAAAAAACCCAAAGCTTTAGAGTCTGCTCAGAGTGTAAGGTTTTGATTTATCGCTGCAGCGGGTCATGACGTCTTCAATCATACGTTAAAAAGTTCTAACTGAGAAGAATTGATGCTTTCACCCAAGTCTGTCAGGATGGATGGATATCGTTGACTGAATGGAGATGGCTGATGTCCTGTACATTTCTTTACCATGCTTCAACTTTATTACTATGATATTTGTGTATATTTTCTGATTCAATAAAAATATACACAGCCTACCCAGACTTCCAGTCGAATGTTTCACATAACCTCTGTGTTATGTGTTTCTTACTTTATCATGACCTTATAAAGAATTTGAAGTGTAACTATAATGAAAACTTTTTCTATCAAGTCATTTTAACAACAAATTTCAAAAGTGTGGAGTTTTTATGTAAATCTGAAAATAATTAAGACCGTTTTAGGATTGAAAATTCCTTCTGAACACCAAACCTGAGACGTAAATAAAGAACAAACCTTTAATATTATTTCTGTAACAGAAATATAACAAGATAATCTGGACTTAACTATATTAACTCAGATTTCCTTGAATTAGATCTTTCTGTTGCAGATGTGCATCTGGAGACACTGAGGTGGAATTGATCACCTGAACACAGGTTTGTTCAGGTGACTCATCCTGCAGCTACAGCATGGTCGCTTGTTTCTAGCATTTTCTGGTGGGAAACATGGAGTCACCCTGAGATGTTAAGTGTTGGTAATTAAAGGTGAGTTTCTCAAAGTGATCATGACTCCACAGAAGGATTTTAAGAGGTGATCAAATGGATTTCTAAATATGCTTTACACACCTGGATCATCTGTGTGCAGAGACAGACCAAAATAGGTCACAACAACAAATCAATGCATTTATATTTGTTCACTGAGACGCATAATACCAGGCACAGAGTTGTTTCAAATAAAGAACATAATTTAGATGACTATTTTCCTGTATAAAAGTTTCTTCAGTGGATGAAAATCATCTCCAAACTTTGAAACACTTGGTGTTTAGAGTGACACCCTTTCAGAGTAGATTGTGTCGGGGAAAATGCCTGATGTTTGATCACAGATTCAGATCTACAATAATAAGCAGGAATTTTGTTCACATCTGGATTTGTATCTCTGTGGAGAAGAATTTATACAACAGTAGGACAATCATAAAACCACAGAACACCTGAATGTCATGGACTTGAATCATCTGGACTCAACACCTCTGCAACATTAATGAGGAAAAAAGTCAGAAAATCATGAAATAACCAGATCACTGGTGAACTTCAGTAGATCATGTAGACAGAAATAAAGTGTGCACAAACTTCAAAACTGAAGGCTTTCTGAAATATAAGATTTATATAGAGACTATTTTTGAGTTAGTTTCTTATGTCTCTATGAATAATTTGCATTACAATCATAATCTAAAGGTCAAATGAATAACAAGGTAGCTCCGATATAGAAGCATGTAAACGAGACTTTCACAAATATATTTTGAGCAAAATAATTATAATGTGTTTGTACTAAAGCATAAACACCACTATGAGAATCTCTTGATTTTACTTACTAATTTCTTTTTTCAGTGCTGCTTATAT